>CBVK0100604222.1:3526-20969 GCA_900067695.1 Picea abies | reverse complement strand
CAAAGGGAGTAACCAGAGATAAATTGAGTTCCTGCTCAATTTCAGTTGGTGTTCAAGCATGAAGGTGAAGATGAGAAATTTTCCAGGTCCAAGAAGCATCATAATCCAGCAGATACAACAACGATGGAGTTGTTGAGATCAGTCTCCAAGTGGGAGGTTGTTGGTTGTGGAGCCTGATTATTTTTTTGATTCAAAGACCTTTATTTTTATCCATGTTTAAGAATTTACACCCTGAAAGAATGTACACTCCTCCATGCGGGGGAGTGCAGGGGGGGATTTCCCCTCCTGCAGGGTCTGGGGGCAAGCGAGCCCCCGAAAGAAAAATTTCCGTGTAAATGTATATTGTAATTTCATAGTAAATATAGATCGTTCATTATAAGGTCGCAAATATAATGGTAGAAGTTACGTTAGGGTTTTTCTCCCTAGAAGGAAACCCTCTTTTATGAGGGAAATGTATTGTGGCTATGTATCATTGTGAATATTGTATTTTGAGTGAGGAGGTTGTGAGAGAAATAAGAGGAAGTTACAATGGTTGTGTTGTAGGTTGTGTCCCTCATTTGTTGGATAATAATAAAGGAAGGATCTGGAAATTTCTCTGGTGGATGTATCCCACACTAGGTGAACCACATATATCTGTGTCTCTATTGTATTGTGTATCTTTTTTGTTTTATTTCTGCATTTTTTTTTATTTTATCCTCTGCGATCCTGTTTTTCTAACAAAAACATACTAAGTATAATAAATGATTTAATGTGTATAATTGTTGAGAACAAAGATGTAACAAAGTTAATTGAAGGCACAGTCTGAATTAAGTAGTTTGGTGTATCTTTTCTTCCAAACGAATGATTGCAGTGTCACACGGTGACTGGGAGCATTGGGTGATTTCTTCACCCAACCATAGATTCTCCATTCATGTGACACAATCCCTACTTACATACCACATGACCTAACAATATCCCAAACGGTGCGCAAAAAATATATTTCTTCAAATTTAATGAAATATCATATTATCTACATCTATCAAGCATCAACCTTAGAGTTTCTATGTGATATTTCAATATGCTAAAGACAGTCCAATCATCTAAGTACACTTCAAGAAACTTATGAATAAACTCCTTAAAGGTTGCAAAAACTACTCTAGAAAACATAACAGGTGCATTCTTTAACCCAAATGACATTAATGTGTACCAGTAGCTTCCCCATTATGTCACAAATGGCATCTTATGTTTGTCCTCTGGCGCAATATTTATCTGATGGTATCCTAAAAATCCATTGGTGAATGAGTAGGCCTCCTGCCCTCCTACGTTTTCTAATACTTCATCTATAAAGGGGGTTAGAAACGAATCATGCAAACAGACATCATTCAACTTCCTTAGGTATACACAAATTATAATACCCCATGTTTTCTTATCTTGAACCACCATTGGACTTATACATTCAGACTCTGCGATGTTTTCAATTATACCAGCTTCTATCATTCTATCAAGATTTACTTTCACTTTTTCCTTATACTTCAGATTAATCTATCTGTAATGTCTTTGTCTTATTGGCTTACAATCTGGTTTTAATGGGATCTTCATCTCACCCAATTCTCCAGTTATTCCCTTCTCTAAAAAGGTTGTCGAAAAGATATGTTAATACTTGCACAATAGGTCTACAATCTTTTCCATAGTCTCATAGTTCCAATAATCACCAATGTTTGCAAACTTGTATGTCTCATGTGTTCCAATGTTCACTTTGCTCACTCTTAAGGTATTCGCATATGTGTCGAATTCAATTGTTGTACCTACTATATCATGCTCCCCTTCAGTATCTAGTACATGTACATTTATTAGGTCTCCTCCTTCTTGGTCTTCCTCGGTAACATTATAACATTCTAATAGTTCATGGATTATCACAGAATCTCTATGCACACTACATGTAGGTACTATTTCTACTTGACATTCTTCCATAAAAAAAATTACCTCTAATGACTTGTAAAGATGCATCTACTAAAGGTGACTCAACTTCAAAATTAAATGTTACCTTAAATTTTCGGGTGAGCTCTTCCCAGTCTAATGTCCCTCAACGCACTTCTATCTCTAAATATCAGTTCTTGGGAACTATCTCCAGTGTATGTATGAACATGTGCATCCATTCCTACTTTGGCACTTGCCTCCAAGTTATAATACATCGTGCAACATGATCCTTTGGATCACTCATACCCTTATACTTGTGAATAATGTCTTATGTTCCAAACCTGATCTGCATCAGACGTTTACAATGTTTCCAATCCTCTATCCCTTCCTTGTGGGTTTCCCACCATCTTTCTAGAGTTTCTCTTAGTGTAATATATAATGCTAACAACCTTTGTTTTTCAAGTATATGCAGCTCAAATTCATTGAAAAAATAACTTACCTCAATTTTCCCCTCAAACTTTGGCGTATCACGTACCCTTTTTTTTATCCAGCACAAAGAGTGAGTAATGCGAGCACACCTTCTGGTTCACACTTCATGCAATTGGTGTTTCTAGTGTTCAAGTCCTTTCTCTGAGTCTGACATGCAACAAATTATGCTTCTCCAACTAAACACACCATCTGTAGTGGGATTGACGTAGTCATCCATATGCTTTGTCATATTATATAATTTATCAATTTCCTTTCTCATGGGCTCCACATATCTTCTTTCCTCTATATGGTCTAATGGCGCAGTGACCTTTAAGCCTCCTTCAAAAATCATCTCTCTTTTCTTCAATTTAATAATCTCTTGATTGTCGAAGGCCCAATCTAGTCCAAGCAAAGTAGGATACGACCGACTGTTATCCATAATCTCAATAAACTGAAAGTCAGCAACAATTTGCACTCCATCTATCTTAACAGCTACTCCTACCAATATCATGACTGGAATTATCTTATGTTGGTTAGCCAACCTCAACTGAACAGTTGACCAAACTATATTTGGTTTCCCCATCATCTCTCATGTTTGTCTTGGAAGAACATTGAAATCTGATCCTAAATATAAGATGAGATTCTCCATGTCATATTCTTCTATCTACACGCTTAATCTAAACTCTTTGTTTGCTCACTACTTTTTGCGTTGTAGGTACTTCTTTGTCTTGTGTACACTGATCAATCATTCTACGTAGTACATTTAGTGTTGTTTCATTCTACGTCAACTCTAAACAACTCTTTAGAAATTATGTCAAAGTATTTACCTTTTCGACTGGCCTTTTTGGAATAGTGCGATCATAAACTGATGGCATATCCTATACTGGTGGTGTCTTTGATGTTGATGCTATCTAGTCTGGTCCTAGTATCTCCTTCCTTGCTTGCTGATAGGTCTCATTTTATTTCTGTGGATTGAATGTTGGCATGGGCTCAGTTGCTTTCCTTATCAATTTTTCAAATCCCTTTCCCTTCTTCGTCACATCTGGCCCGGTTCTCGTTCCGTCGTGTGTAACAGTTGCTAATATAGGTTGATCGTTAGGTTCTTCAGTGGTTATCATTTGCAGGCTCTGGTTTTGATTCTGAAGCTGGCTCTGATGTTGGTTTTGGTTCCCTCTTACCTACCACTTATTTATCAGTTAAGGAAAACCTTTTATCACATGATCCAATACTCTGCAATATGTGCACATCATGCAAGGATTTGGGAAATCTCTCACTAAATGTCCCAGTTGATTATAGTTATAACAAATTATTGGTCCTCTGCCTCCTCGACCAAATCCTCCATGTCCTTGAACTATGTCAAATCCTCAATTTCCACCCTATTTAAAGCCTTGTTGAGTGTTATACTGTGGAACTCCTCCTTCTGCTGGGACATTTTATTCTTGAATTATGTATTCATATGAATTACGCTCTCTCATTAAGTCGAATGTGTGACATTATTTCTCATCATATCCTACCTACTATTATGAATATTTGTAGGCAACAACCTACTAGAGACACCAATCCCCACTAGTAAAAAATTTGGTAGGAACCAACCCACTCCTACAGATCTTCATAGACACCAATACCCACCACTAAGCACCAACTTAGCAAGAGACACCAGTCTAATATATTTGTGTGTGTTGCACCAACCTTCATTGAGTCTTATGTCCCTCAACGCACTTCTATCTCTAAATACCAGCTCTTGGGAACTATCTCCAACGTATGTATGAACATGTGCATCCATTCCTACTTCGGCACTTGCCTCCAAGTTATAATACATCGTGCAACATGATCCTTTGGATCACTCATCACCTTATACTTTTGAATAATGTCTTATGTTCCAAACCTGATCTTCATCAGACATTTACAATGTTTCCAATCATCTATCCCTTCCTTGTGGGTTTCCCACCATCTTGCTGGAGTTTCTCTCAGTGAAATATCTAATGCTAACAACCTTTGTTGTTCGAGTATATGTAGCTCAAATTCATTGAAAAAATAACTTACCTCAATTTTTCCCTCAAACTTTGGCATATCACGTACCTTTTTTTTTATCCATCACAAAGAGCAAGTAATGCGAGCACACCTTCTGGTTCACACTTCATGTAATTGGTGTTTCTAGTGTTCAAGTCCTTTCTCTGAGTCTAACATGCAACAACTTATGCTTCTCCAACTAAACACACCATCTACAGTGGGATTGACGTAGTCATCCATATGCTTTGTCATATTATATAATTTATCAATTTCCTTTCTCATGGGCTCCACATATCTTCTTTCCTCCATAGGGTCTAATGGCACAGTGAGCTTTAAGACTCCTTCAAAAATCATCTCTCTTTTCTTCAAGTTAATAATCTCTTGATTGTCGAAGGCCCAATCTAGTCCAAGCAAATTAGGATGCGGCTGACTGTTATCCATGATCTTAATAAACTGAAAGTCAGCTACAATTTGCACTCCGTCTATCTTAACAGCTACTCCTACCAATCTCCTGACTGGCATTATTTTATGTTGGTTAGCCAACCTCAACTGAACATTTGACCAAACTAGATTTGGTTTCCCCATCATCTCTCATGTCTGTCTTGAAAGAACATTGAAATCTGATCCTAAATATAAGATGAGATTGTCCATGTCATATTCTTCTATCTACGCACTTAATCTAAACTCTTTGTTTGCTCACTACTTTTTGCATTGTAGGTACTTCTTTGTCTTGTGTACATTGATCAATCATTATACGTAGTGCATTTAGTGTTGTTTCATTCTACATCAACTCTAAACAACTCTTTATAAATTATTTCAAATTATTTACCTTTTTGACTGGCCTTTCTGGAATAGTGCGATCATAAACTGACAACATATCCTATACTGGTGGTG
The DNA here is from genome assembly GCA_900067695.1 of Picea abies. Taxonomy (NCBI): domain Eukaryota; kingdom Viridiplantae; phylum Streptophyta; class Pinopsida; order Pinales; family Pinaceae; genus Picea; species Picea abies. The sequence continues at coordinate 15,701 of CBVK0100604222.1, read as the reverse complement.
TCTTTGATGTTGATGCTATCCAGTCTGGTCCTAGTATCTCCTTCCTTGCTTGCATATAGGTCTCATTTTATTTATGTGGATTGAATGTTGGCATGGGCTCAGTTGATTTCCTTATCATTTTTTCAAATCCCTTTCCCTTCTTCGTCGCATCTGGCCCGATTCTTATTCTGTCATGTGTAACAGTTGTTACTCTAGGTTGATCATTAGGTTCTTCAATGGTTATCATCTGCAGGTTCTAGTTTTGATTATGAAGTTGTCTCTGGCGTTGGTTCTAGTTCCCTCTTACCTACCACTTTTTTATCAGTTAAGGAAAACCTTTTATCACATGATCCAATACTCTTCAATACGTGCACATCATGCAAGGATCCAGGAAATCTCTCGCTAAATGTCCCAATTGATTGTAGTTATAACAAATTATCAGTCCTCTGCCTCCTCGACCAAATCCTCCATGTCCTCGAACTATGTCAAATCCTCAATGTGCACCCTATTTAAATCCTCGTTGAGTGTTATACTGTGGAACTCCTCCTACTGGGACATTTTCTTCTTGAATTATGTATGCATCTGAATTACGCTCTCTCATTAAGTCGAATGCACGACAGTCTTTCTCATTGTCTCCTACTGATTTGAAAAAATTACAGAATAACTTCCTGGATGTACTCTGGTACTTCTGTAGTAAGGGACAAGTAGTCATATTATGTCCCTATGTCTTCCATATCTCACAATACCCTACTCCTCCTTCCAATGGGTTTGGTGCTCTTATGGCCATATATTACGCGAATGTTGGACATTCTTCCTTTTGAGGGCCTTCTTTCTTACATGTTATACACCAAATATGTTCTCACTTTTTATTTTCCTTCATTATCTTGAATAATTGAATTCTCAACACAACCAACTGTGATTATACTTGTGCCATACCTATGCCATCTTCTATAGGAGATGCTTCGAATTTCATCGTGATTTCCAACGCTTCTAGTTGCGATATGACCTTCTGTTATGTTAACGAACAACGAATGTGCATAAATAGACCTGTAATAAACCATTCTGGATGTTTCTCATCAGGAATCTGAAAGGTTAATCGACCCATCACATCTTTAAATATTTGTTCGTAATCTCACACTATCTTATTCTACACTTGCTTAATCTCTTTCAGCTCTGTAATATATTGTGATTCAGATTTCAGCTTCCAAAATTCCTTCAATAACGCTTGTCCAATATCTGCCAAGGTTCTTAATTGTCTGATTGGTGTAGTTGTTTGATACTTCATATACCATGGCATTGCATGACCTTTGAATTTCGTGGCCAACTGCACAATCTTTGTCTCCTTATCCTGGACATTCTTCGCAATCCATATCGTGTTGCATACAAACAAGTGTTGCTCAGGGTCCTCCAACCCCGCTCCATAAAACTCAAGTATTCTTAGTGTATGATCTATCCCTACCATTGTACTCAATGTTGTACTTTCCCTTGGTGATGTTGAATGACTCTGTTTCACTGGGATACTTCCATTATTCTGACTATTGTTTTGACTTCCTCCACTCACTACAATTGCTCTTGAACAAGTCTCAGTTCTTGCTTCAATTCGCAGTGATGCACATGGGGTCATGGGTTCAACGCAAATTCAGATCTGAGATGGACTTCCTTCTTCTACTGGAAATTACTAAGAATCCCTTTCTTTCCTTTTCCTTTCTTTGTACGGTGTGATCTGAAGTATTCTGCAAGGGCCACTTTTCTCAAATTCTTTGTGTTGCTCTTATTTCCCAGCCAAAGTCTCCTTCTTACTATATCTAAACCTTTTCCCATGGTGCAATACTCCAATCTATCCATCTGAGTCAGTATCATATTCTCTTAGCCTTCCCACTCTCATACCATCCTCAAGTCATCCCCCAGTCCCCTATGTGCATGAAGGCACCTAGCAATTAGACTCCATATTCATAACATTATTTTCGCACAAAAACATTTTTATCCAAGTAGACAATGCACTCAAATATCTTTCGCATGGACCCTTGCAAAAGTCCCTCTATACCACACTATAAGACTGGGTACAATCTACTGCAAACTCTGTAATATAACCCCAATATATTATTCAACCAAAAATCAACCGCGCGAGAAATTGTATTGCTTATTGTATTGAGTTGTCTGATCAATTCATGAGTCCAGTTTTAGCTTCATCTCTATATCTCCCAACGTTCTCCACTAGCCTTTCTAACCATTCAGTCAAAATTATATGAACATCATATATGAACAATAAATTTATCATATATCATCATTGCACCATAACATTAAACATCATAGAATGCAAAGACAACACATCACAACACACAAGTTTAACTTGGTTCACCCAACTTGGGCTACGTCCACAACAACTGGATTCTTTTATTAGTCATTGATAATTCCCTTACAGCTACACACTGCACTACAAAATATGAAACATTAACATTACCCAAACCTGCCTAGTCGTTATGTTGCAGTGAGAGCTTCACTCCTCAGTCATACCTCAAATTTCTTCCTTCTCTTGACTCAACTTACCCAACAAACATTAAGAACTTTTCATCTATCAAACAACCCATCTACCCAAAAACCCTTTACATATTTATACATCAGAATAGGGCTAATCCCGTTACAAAGTGGACAAAATGTCCCCAAAATGTTAAAGGTCCATAATTGTTTTCTGCATTGTGCACACTGCTTTGTCGTGCATCCTTCTATTGCATGCTTTGACTCCTTAAATTATGCTCCCATCGCATGCTCTGGTCCATCTTCTAAATTCCTTTTATTCTTTGACTTATATGGCACATATCCCAAAAATTGATCAAAATGCATATCCAATAGGCCCCCAACACTCACATGTGGCTTGTCTCGAGCCACTCAAGCCTTCTTCCAGTGCACCATGAGAAAAAAATCACATATGAGATCTATTAACTGCAGAACATAGAACACAATATTTGTGTGGAAACCCTTTCAGGAGAAAACCACAAAACTTATCTTTCTAATTATTTGTAGGCACCAGCCTACTGTTTTGAATATTTGTAGGCAACAACCTAGTGGAGACACCAATCCCCACTAGTAAAAATTCTGGTAGGAACCAACCCACTCCTACAGATCTTCATAGACACCAATACCCACCACTAAGCACCAACTTAGCAAGAGACGCCAGTCTAATATATTTGTGTGTTGTACCAACCTTAATTAAGTCTTATTGCTACTTCTTCCTTCACCAGGTCTATTCACTACTTATGCCTTTACGAGGTTTGACCAAAATTTGAATTTCCAAATGGTAACTTTTTCAAAGCTATTTATTTTGGGCCTCTTCCTAAGAATGAAATTGTATAGCATGGAATGTATCCAATTTTGTAAATATGATTCTGAAACTGTTATCTAAGGTACTTATGTATGTCTCTTATTCTCTCTGAAATTTTCACAATCTAAAGAGTTCGAGAAAAGAATTTGTAGTGAAAATTCCAAGCTGACTTGTTTGAAACTAATCTCGGGTCCATTCAAGAACCCTAACTTCCACAAAGAACATATGAGAAAGTACAGTGAACCAACATATAAAAATTTTACCTCATGTAGACCAATATCTCTCCTCTATCTCTACAAAATTTCAAGGTCTGGAACATCCTAGAAAATAATTTATAGCAAAAGTGCCAAGATGACTTGTTTGAAACGGATTTCAAGATCATTCAGGAACCCTAACTTCCACAGGGAATATATTCAAAATTATAGTGAACTAGCATCTTAAATTTGTACCACATGTACACCAATATCTCTCCTTTATCTCTGGAATTTTTCAAGCTGACCTGTTTGAAACTTATTTGAGGAGCATTTAGGATCCCTAACTTCCACGAGGAATATCTCTGAAAGTATAGCGAACCAGAATATAAAATTTGTACCACATGTACACCAGTATCTCTCCTTTGTCACTAACAAGGTCTAAAACATCCTAGTAAATAAGTTATAGCAAAAGTTCCAAGCTGGCATGTTTGAAACTGATTTTAGGAGTATTTAGGAACCCCAACTTCCATAGGAAATATCTTTGAAAGTATAGTGAACCATAATCTAAAATTTGTACCACATGTACACCAATATATCTCCTCTATCTCTTCCAAATTTCAAGGTTTGAAACATCCCATAAAAAAATTTATCACAAAAATTCCAAGATGAGCTCAAACTAATTTAGCAATTCAATCTTTGCTAATCCATTTTTCAAACACACACTTTTTCTCAATGATTTCTCTTTTTATACTTTTTCATAACCCTTCATGAAGGTACATGTCCCTTAATTAAATAATTAATTCCCAATACCATGGGGAAATACCTCAAATACCACAGGAAAATACCCCAAAATATGGGCAAATACCCCAAACCCATGGGTTTGAAACCACCATTTCACTTTTTACTTTTTCACATGTAACCCTTTTTTAATGTGTGTGTGTGTGTGTGTGTGTGTGTGTGTGTGTGTGTATTGGGAATGTTGTGTGTATTTTAATGCCATGATTTGACATTAATGACATCATTAATCCTTTGACATCAATGACAATAATCCCAACAATCTCCCCCATTGTCATTGATGATAATCCTACAATGAAACACATAGTCCACCATGCATAGAAATAATTCTCCCCTTTTGACATCAATGGAAAAGGTATGTTCCCCCTGAGCTTGTGATTCTCCTTAATCACTAAGTGATGAGATGGATATTACTCCCAATTTCTACCCGAGATATTTAAATGTCTCTTTTGGAAGGGGTTTTGTGAAAATATTCACAATATGTTCTTTGGTGACAATACATTCCAACTTGACATTTTTTTCTATTACTTGTTCTCTTAAGGAGTGATACTTTATTGGAATATGCTTTTTTTTTTAGTGCATAACATGATTCTTTGAAATATTTATTGCACTTTTGTTGTCACAAATTATTGAGATTGGGTGATCATATTCTACCTTAATATATTTCAAAGTCTATTTCATCCAAAGAACTCGTGTGCAACATGTTTTTGTTACTATCTACTCTACCTATGTTGTGGATAGAGAAAGTGAAGATTGTTTCTTGCTCAACCAAGACACTAGATTGTTTCCCAGAAAGAATGCTCCTCCACTTGTACTTTTTCTATCATTAGCATTTCCTTCCCAATACGCATTTGTATATGCTTTTAAGGCATGATTTTTTTTTCATTTGATCTTCCATTTTCCTTTTAATGTATTCTTAAGAATGTGTTAAATACACTTGCTTTAACATACTACCACTCATTTCATCAACTTGGTTCTTTACTTGGGTTAGCCTGTTTTCGAAGTCTTCACTTTATTTGAAAGTCATGTTTGAGTTTTTATGAGGAATACTAGTAGTATTTCTTGTAGAACATTTTTCCATATGAGAAAATAATGATGCTCCTCTATTTCCCCTTTATCACAAACTATGGTTATCCTTTAGGAGTGAGCTCACTAAAAACAGTTACAGGGTCTTGAGGACAATGGAGTGTTGGGTGTTATAGCTCTCTAATATATATATATATAATATATATATATATATATATATATCTCTTAGGTCCAACAATAGTACTCAGCCCAATATCTCAGGGAACTAACTAAAGAGGCTCAACCATGCCCTTAGGCGTACTACCTGACTACCCAAGTACTAGAGAGTGGTCTCCTCAAGTGTTGTTCTCAGTGTACTATAGAAACAAAACGGCCAAATAGCTTATTTAAGGATGGTTTCAAGTATACCTAGGGGACTTCCTATATACCCAAATGTACGTGGAAGTGAGATTTCATCTACAGGTATTGTCTAATGTAGTACTACTTGAAGGGGTACCAACAGGGGTTATAGGGGTTCCAACCAGGTGAAACAATGTGTTTTCAACCAAATGAAACCATATGTATTTCTTGCATGTATTCTTCTCCAACCATGGTTTTACCTACTTAACGACAGATCATGTGTTATTTAAATATGTTGGAACACATCTCTAAAAATAAAATTAAAATGATCTTTTTAACCACGAAAAAAACTCTTAAAATCACCAGAAAATAACTTGTGAGAAAAACCTAACTTCCACAAGCAATAAATCATAAAATGTAATGACACAAAATATCAAAAAAATTCCATATGTAATTCACTATGTCAAATCAATATTTTGAAAATTTCAGAGTCTGAAACTTCACTGAAAAACAATATACAACAAAAATGCCAAGATAATTGATTTCAGGATTAGTCACAAAAATTGTCTTCCATGGACTATATCTCCAAAAGTTTAGAAAACCAGAACCTAAAATTTTGACCACCTATACTATGAAATGTCTCCTCAATTTCCAAAAATTTTTGTTGTCTAAAACTTTACAAAAAATATGTTATATAGAAAATCCCAAGATGAATTGTTTAAAACACATTTTGGGATGAGTCAAAAACACTATCTTCCATATGCTATATGTCCAAAAGTGTAACGAAAAAAAACCTAAATTTTTTACCATATGTACTTTTATATGTCTCTTGAGTAACATCCAAATTTTGTTGTTTGAAGCGTCCCAGAAAAAAAGTTATAGACCAAATTCCAAGATGGCTCACTCGAAGGAGCAAAACCCTAGGATCAATACTCTTGATACCAAATGTTATGAACCAAGAGCCCTGAAAATGATAAAAATTCAATAAATAAAGTCCAATTCGAGTGAAAAACCTCCTTTTACAATATATCCAATTCACAAGACCATATATGGTGATCCTAAGACTAGTTCTCCTTGGTATATATATAGGAGAAAAAGGGTACAATTATAATGAAAGGGTACATTGAAAGGTTCCTACCGACCTACTAATATAACAAAAGAAATGTAATAACTCAATACATAGGGTTTAATAAGGGATTTTATGTTTAACATTGGGCATTGTCTAGGGATTAAAATTTTTATTTTTGATATATCCTTCTATCCTAAGGTTTTGCAAAGTAATGATACCAACCAATGCATGACAAGATATGGTTAGATTAATTTCTTCTAGTTCTAGACCTTGTAATGGTTCCAATTCTTGATCTTCTTCTTCTTCACAGTCTGTGTAGAATAATTTATTTTCACAGCATGTATGCCCCTTATTGTACTTGTTGTTACAATTGAAACACAGTCCCTTTGCTCTTATTTTATTCATTTGTTGAGGTGTCAACCTTGTAGGTTGAGTAAGGTTAGGAGAGGTAACATTGTGCTCTATATAGTTGTCAGTGGCCACTCTTCTAGTAGACATATTTTTACTTTCAACTTTCATGGTTGCACTGAAATCATGCTCTAGGGATTTGGGTTCAAAGAGACGCACTGCATGTTGATTGCTCTCCTTTAAAGTTCCCATAAAGATATCTAACAAATTATCCTCTATAATGTTATTTAATTTAAGACTGAGTTTTTGTAATTGTTGAATATTCTATGCAATTGGGGCCCTTTTTCAAAGATTGATCAATTGACTAAATAATGTTTTGCTCTAAATATCTGTAAGAATGGACCAGGAGACAATAGAATCATTTTTTCTTTCACAAAGCCACCAATACTAGAAAAAATAATCATTTTCTAAATACAAAGATGCAAGAGTTACCTTTTGTAAGGTCGACACTTGATGTAGATCAAAGAATTGTTCCATCTAAAATATCTGTGTGATAGGATCTTTACCATCAAACTTCATCATATCGATCTTGGGAATTAAGTAGTTCCTTGAGTCGAGTAGAATCCCGAGGATGTGGATCTTGGAGTGATGAATACTCATGATTCTAGGACTCAATATTTATGTCTTCCACATTTTCATGATTTTATTGATACCTGATATCTCAATTCGGGTATGTATGATCATGGATGACATGGAATTTTGTAATTGTTCCATATGTTCCTTCTTCGTGTTTTCCATATGTTGTAGTTTCCTTTAGGTTCTTATGAAACCATCCTTTCCTATTGACCTATCCCTTAATTCGTTAAATTGTTTCTCCAATTTCGATAATCGGTTATGTATCTCTTCACTTTCTTCTCGAGTCATGCTTGAGCTCTCTAGAGGTTTAATTTGTGTAGAAATGTTTGCAACACCCTTTTCCATGTGAGATAACAACAATATTTATCTATAACTATTCTATTTTCCACACTTTTTGAACCACCCAAAATAGATCTTCCAATCAAATTTATGTCAATTGTAAGTTACATACCTTTAAAACCCTTATTTGGAGACTATTTCAATGGACAACCTTTCTCCTAAAGTATCTATAAAATTTAGCATTTTCTAAGTCTAAAATTTAGCTTTTAGTATTTTGATATGTCTTCTTTGCAATTCCATAGGTTTGACCAAAATTTGATGTGTCAAGTGAAAGTTATGGTAACTTTCCCAACACTTGTTGATTTTTTGCCTTTTCCAGAGAGCGAACTTATATAGAATGCCATATGTCCAATATTTTATGATATGATTCTGAAATTTACACTAGAAACACTATGGACTCTTCTCTTCTCAATGCAACTAGTTTCACTCAATTTATATCTTTATATAAGCATATATGATTGCTTTACCCAAAACACATGTTTGATACTAGTTTTAGAGATAATCATAAACCCTAACTTCCACAGGATATATATCAGAAATAATAGCAAACCAAAACCTGAAATTTTCACCAAAAGTACTTTTATATGTCTCCTCGGTCTCTTAAAATTTTCATAGTCTGAAACTTTACCAAAAATATTTATAGTAAAAATCCGAGATGACTTGTTTGAAACTAATTTTAGGATTAGTAAAAAACCATAACTTCCACAGTCTATATCTCATAAATTAAAGTGAACCAAAACATGAAATTTTGAACACAAGTGATTTGATATGTATACTTAGGATATTGAAAATTTCACATTCTGAACATTTACCAAATAAATTTATGTCTATTTTACCAGAACACCTGTTTGAGACTAGTTAGAAACCCTAATTTTCATAGGCTATAACTCCAAATGTATAGTGAAACAAAACTTGAAATTTTTACCAAAGGTACTTCACTAATTCACCATAGTCTCCCAAACATTTTGTTGTCTAAAACCTCCTAGAAAAAATTTATGGAAAAAATTCCAAGGTTACTCATTTGAAGGAGAGCAAACCATAGGATAATCTAATCCAAATAGAGATGCTTGGAACAAACATTGGTTACGTCTTGAACGAGCTTCTAGAATATTAGGACACAAAATTTTGTATTTTGATTAAATTTGAGGTTGAAACTTGAAATATGTTTGATTCTCTATCTATATATTATGTTCAACACTCTATACAAAAATGTTATTCATGAGAATTTTGTAAACATTGAAGGAATAGTATATCAAGAGTCTTCAAGACTTGTCCATTTACAATGCACTCATGTTGTACTTGATAATTTAAAATGACTCGATGGATTAGAGAAAATTTGAATAAACAACCCAAAGTTGACTAAATTCCCAGATTCCATCGACCATTCAATAGGATTGAATATGTGATTTTGTTCAAATTCCCTGTTTTTACCATATCATCCCATTTGTATAACACTCACTAGACCTTTACTTCTAATAGATGTCATATAAACAAGGGGAATAAGATACTTGAATTTCCCATTCAATGATCATTGAGAATCATATTAACGAAGAATGGAATGTGGGTAGGAGGAAGAAAAGAATCCAAAATTCTTCCTTTTGTCTTAAACCCCAATCCCACATGCATCATGGTAATGAAATTAGGAGTGTTTATATAGACAAATGTTGATATATTCCTTCAACATTTATCATGATGCATGTTTGATTTACTTGTTGAACTTGTTCATGGATTTAACTGGCAACTTGGATTAAGGCCTATTTTATCTTCGATTAAAAGTTCAATTTTTATTTTATGTTCTTGACGTCTTAAACATCAATTGAATTATTTTTTGCAAGTTTTGTGAAGCATATCCAAGAACTTGTAGCTGTCTAGGTATAATAATATCATAATTTCACCAATTTGGTGTATATATATATATACACCAAACTTCAATGAATATAAGTGGGGTGACCCCTCATAAATGTATTTTTATGCAAATAGAAGAAAAAAAAGTGAAGCATTATCAACGAAAAACACCGAACACCAGGCCAAGTCTTTGAAGAATGAAGTATGACAAAAGGAAGAAGAAAATTGATTTGGTTGAAGAAGTTTCAGTCAATAACCCTTGATGCCCATGCACTAATATTTTTGATGTAGGTTTATTTGAAAACAACATGTTCAATAGGTTGAAGAACTTAAAGTATAAATGTGTAGTAGTAAACCTAAATTAAATAAAGTTGTGTTCATCATCAGTCAACTATAAAAATGTATTTGCAATGTAAATATTCATTTTTGCAAGAAAAATACTCTTCAAATTTGTTTGAAAATTCATATGGAGAAAAGACAAATTCTAAAAGTGGCATATTTAGGAGTTGTGTATTGAATAAAGTCCTCACTAAGAGAAGACAAATTGTAAAAATAAATTCTCATGATATGGAAAGGTATCTAATATCAAAAAAGGAAGAGGGGCAATATTCTTGAAGCAAAACCTAATTGACATGTGTCAAAGGGAAAAGAGAGTATGTTTATCAAAAGAAGGCTAGAAAAGAGTCCAAGCCAAGGATCAGTTTTCCACTGCACTTGTTGGAAAATATAAATGTAATTTTTCCCAAAGAGAGAGGGGGGTATTTTTCTTTAGTAATATAAACTATATTTCCTATTAATTGAGAATCCAGCCCTTAGCTCCTCCCTTTGATCCTATTTATATAGATATTACATGCTCATATAGATCCAAAATAGATGGATCTCATAACCTCTTCACCTATATTTAGTTGATTGAAGAAATCCAACTCAAATCCGAATTTGTGAGGTGGCTAGCAAAAACAGAGTATACAATTTCTGGAAATATTTCTCTCAAAGATTCACCCATATATCCCAAATCCTATCATATTTTGGAAAAATGAGAGAGGTTTTTTTGGAAAAATGAGAGAGGTTTTTTAATAGTAGATCGTTCTTGTGAAAAACCTCTCTTACTTTCCAAAAACATATTTCCAGCACGTCGTAATCTATCTCCAAAAAAGATGACTAAAACAGGAAAACATAGATTTCCAAAATCTAGTCATATTCCTACAATCTAGGATTTGATCCCTAGAATGTTTCCATTGAGGAAACAAAGTGCCACCTGCATGATTTGATGGGGGATGATCTTATATGTGGCCACCTTGACCCAAAAATCCTCTTTCCAAGTCGAATTTTGACCAAAACTCATTTATGTTGAAAGTTTGAAGAGTTGGTAGCGCAATACACACAAAAAACACAGTTTGCACTACAAACACATGTAGGTGATTGTTTTGACCTTTGTACATGAAAAATGAATATATAAGTGAACTGAAGGCTGAGAGAGGATTCTTTAGACCTGATATAATATAATATAACCTGTCATATGCTAGGGCATATCAATTTTTTTCATTTAAGCTCTCTCTTGCATCATTATTCACAATTAGAGTTTATGCCACAATGTCACTTCAAGTGCTTTAGACAAGCATGCAAGGCATCTGAAAATGTAGCTTGGAAGGATTATTTCAATGGAGCACATACTAATGTAGTTTCTTTATCTTTATTGAGATTACTCATGCTTAATCTCAGTAATAATGCATTAATATCTTCCTTTCACAATGTAGATCAAATGACCATTCATAAGACTTCGAATGTTTGAGATTAAAAAAAAATGAAGCTTTGTGATCATGCCACATACATATTTTACCACTGTAAAATTGATGAAGGAAGTCTGGAATACTTATATCACTTGCACCTTTATCTGGATCTTTTCAAAGCCTTAAAGACAAAACTTCTTTGGTTTCCAAGAAAACCTTAACAATACTTTTTTGATGGCGAGTTGAAGCTTTGGAGGAGAATTTAAAAGCTTAATGATGGCTTCAGAGTGTCTAGAAACTTGTTTTATGTCCTTTTACCACTTGAAAAGACCTTAAATCATAAAACAAGGCATCCTCCCGAGTTGGTAGCGAACATAATGGAAAAATAGTTGTTTGCGCTACAAACTTGTCATCGTGGAGAAAAATGACAAATAAAAGGTCAAGTTATGATATGATGTGTAATGATGGGTCATTATGGACCATGAGTAACTCTTACAACTTGTGAATCCCCCTTAGGATATAGATGACTTGACTTTAGCAATAAAACTTAGGACAAAAA
>CBVK0100604219.1:0-16983 GCA_900067695.1 Picea abies | reverse complement strand
ATTTTAATTATTTTAAAGATGGAATGATAATGATGTAGGTGTCAGTATGACAAATTTGATTGAAAAAACAATAGTTTTGTAGACAACGATTTAAAAAATATTAGAACTTTAAGTATGAAATAAAAAAAGGGTGTTATTATTTTTATCTCTTTTTTATTCAAGGGATGCATTTAAGATTTTGGTTGTAATGGTACAAGTTGTTAAGAACATGGTTTCAAACATGTCGTAATTTTAACTTAAAAAAATGGGTGTTACTCATAACACCTCCTTTCTAGTTGTAATTTTGACCATGAAAAAAAAGGGGTGCTATTAGTAGCACTAATTTTTTATTCAAAGGTTGATTTTAAGTATTTTTTCACAACCTTAAGGGTCATGGTTGCGAAAAGTTGTAATTTTAACCCCCCACATAAAAGGGTGTCACCAATGACACGATGTTTTGAAATGAGAGTTAAAACAACCACTAAATGTGACTTCCAATAAAACAAGAACTCTAAAGGGTTCTTGTCAAGTTAGTAACTTTGTTGAATCATGATCCCTACAATATCTATCAAGTATAGACAAGACTGTAGTAAAACAATTTATCGAGATTTCAATGAGAAACAATGTAATCCTAGAAGGATATGTTCCCCTCCTTATCAAATTTCATCCCTAATTTGATCCAAAAAGATCTAATCTTTGGTAGGCTTACAACACTCTGACTACAACCCCTTCCCATTAATAGGCATAAGCACGTGACTCTTTGGGACAATCCCCGCTGCAAAAGGATTTCCAGGTTCTTATTGAATTCCAAAGCTTATTCATGTTCTAGATGAATATAATGTTTTCTTTGCAAATAAATAAATAAAAATTATAAAAATATTCAATATTATTTACATTAGATTCATGCACCCTTTGAAGCCTAACATTTCCCAAAGTTCCTTTGAGCTAGAAAAGATATTTAACAAATGGAAGGACTGTGTGGAAGAATCAACATATAACTAAAAGATAAAATAATCAAATATTGTGAAGGGTCATAGGGAGTTGAAGTTAATCTATCAACCTTGATTTTGTATAAATATGTGAATAAGAACTAAAGAAAGGGTTCTATATTTTGTAATATTAATATTAGAAAATGATTTAAAAAATATTAGAATTTTAAGTTTGAAATAAAAAGGATGCTATTACTTGTATTTCTTTTTTATTTAAAGGATGTTTTTAAGATTTTAGTTTTAATGGTACAAGTTGTTAAGAATATGGTTTCAAACATATTGTAATTTTAACATAAAAAAAGGGTGTTACTCACAATGCTACTTGTTATTCACAACGCTACTTTTCTAGTTGTAATTTTGACCATGAAAAAGAAAAATGGATGCTACTAGTAGCACTAATTTTCGATTCAAAGGTTGATTTTAAGGATTTTTTCACAACTTTATGGATCATGGTTGCAAAAGGTTGTAATTTTAACCCCTCCCACAAAAAAAAAGTGCCACCAACTGCACCATGTTTTGAAAAGAGAATTAAAACAATCACTAAATGTGACCTCCAATAAAAGACGATCTCTAAAAATTTCTTGTCAAGTTAGTAACTTTATTGAATCACAATCCCTATATGTATCAAGTATAGATAAAACTATAGTAAAACAATTATCGAGATATAAGTAAGAAACAATGTAATCTTTGAAATATTCTCTTTCCAAATAAATAAAATAAAGAAGTTGTAAATATGTTCAATATTATTTATGTGAGGTTGTAAAAATGTTCAATATTATTTATGTTGGATTCATGCACCCTTTGAAACCTAACATTTCCCAAAGTTCCTTTGATCTAGAAAATATATTTAACAAATGGAAAGACTATGTGGAAGAATCAAACATATAATTAAAAGATAAAATAATCAAATATTGTGAAGGGTCATAGGGAGTTGAATAAGTTCATCTCTCAAACTTGATTTTGTATAAATATGTGAACCAAAGAAAGGGGTCCACATTTTGTAAACGAGCTATTTTGTAACAAAATACTGAGGTTCTTAGTAATATATTAATAAAGTGGTAGCAGATTTTTTGAATGGAAGTGCACTTCCATTTTATGTTTCTCTTCTAATAATTTTTTATTTTCTATGTTGTGTTTGAAGGAGTACCTTAGTTGTTTTCGTATTTATTATTATGCGACTTCTAAACTTAATCATGCAATTAAAATGGATTACATTGTTTATAGTGAATTTATGGGTTTGATTTTAGAAATTGCAAATGGTGTTAGCAGGTTCTTAAATTAATCTAATTTTGTAATTAATTTTCAAAAAACTTTTTTGCTCTTTTTTAATTTAGGATTAATTTAATTTTATGTTTCATTTCCAAAACCTTTTTTCCTTAGATTTACTTTAACATTATTTTATTTTCCAAACATGAAACATAAAAAGTCATAAACTACAAAATGAATTTAATATTGCAAACTAAAAAGTTCACCAATATAAAATGGGAACCATGCTTTGTGGATTTTATCCTTGCGAACCCATGGGCATTGATGAGAACTGAAATCTGATGTCAATTATGCTTTTATTAGACATGCAAGGATAATATGGATAACCAAAACAATTATTAGTATCAATTTTTCCAACCTTGATTATAGTAAATATCCTCTTAACCCAACCAAAATTTGCTCACAAATGAATAATTATGATGTTGGAAAGACAATAAACACCAATGAAAAGCCTATTGAAAACCAACAACAACGAAATGACATGCAAACACCTTTATAACTAAAGCATCTCAAATGTAGGCCACTATCAAACACTAGAAACAAATAATGGAAATGACATGTCTCTAAAGTTTATACCACAAAAATAGAGAACACCATAAAGAAGAACTAGAAATAATACTATACTAAAAGGTTATCACTAAATATGAAGGGACCAATACATGCCAATCTACCCTGACAACCAAAGAAAAAATTGTGAAAGAAACAAAGCAAGTCACCCTCAAGGCAAATAAGTGCCCTCTATAACTCGAGTTTATGAACAACCCTTGTTTGAAAATGAGGCAAATAAGTGCCCTCTATCACTCGAGCTTATGAACAGCCCTTGTTTGAAAATGAAAAGAAAGAAAAGCATAGGTTATTATAAATAATTGTAATTAAATATATGGTATTTTTAAATTTCATTTAATTTCAAATTAAATTTTGAAAAGTAAATATTTTGATCATTAACATAATAGCTATCTTTACAATAGGTTAATCATTAACATAATTATGATCTTTATAATAGGTTAATCATTAACATAATTATGATCTTTATAAAAGATTAAATTTAATTATAATGTTAATTTTTGTAATATTTCAGTTTTGAAATTTTAGATTTGTAATGTATTTTTGGTTTATTTAATAAAAAGTCAAATGTTTGTAAAATGAAAGGTTGAAGAGTCCAGTAATGTTATGTTTTGAATATAATAATAAAATATATGGTTGGTTGCAAAATGGGGCAAGGATAGATATAGGGGGTTACGATTCCACGAGAGAAGGGGCTAAAGGAGCTAAGACTTTTCATTATATTTTATTCACCCATCTTGGAATTAGTGGTGAAAAGTGGTTACAAGAGCTTCTTGGGGAGGTCATGTGGTGCTTAATTGCATGTAATATATAAACCATGTTTTTGGTCATTTGGGGGTTCTCCATTCATTCCTTCTTGCTCACTCTTGTTCGGGGTTTTGGGCATCGAAAACAATTTGTTGGAGAAAAAAAGTCATTGCTTATTGGTTGTAGGTAACTATTGATTATTTCAACAAGAAATTGATGCCTATGTGCATGAAAATGAGGGAAATTGTGAAAGAACTGTCTACAACTAAGGATACTTGCAATTTCCAACATTGAGGTTTTCTAGATAGTAGCATTGGAGCCCTAAAAAATAAGTGGAACAACCCGGAAAGACTGCATGGCAGTGAAGGGGGTTAATTTCTTTGGGATGTGTAGGATGAGGGGGAAAGAGAGCTGGTAAACTAGGATTGTTGTGTGGTTGAGGAAACTGTGAGAGCTTGTTAAGTGACTGGTGTATATGTTCTAGAGTCGATCTAAGACCTATCCTTGTAGATTCATAACCTCAACTCGGAGATGGATTGTTGTAGAGAATTTATATGCAACAAAACCTAAGGTTGAGTGAAACGCCTTACGTTAACAACTAGTTGATAAATGTTTATTTAAAGATAAGTGCTTTTGGTGTTTTCTATATAATTTATATTCCGATATATATTAGTTATCAATATATTATATTTATAATAAAATTGTTATTATTATAAGATACATTGAACACATTGAACATTTTCGTGTAATTAATTAGTATTTTCTTGAATATTATAGGAATTCTAGTTTGAGATGCATGCTTCTTAATTAAATAAATAACATCAATTTGGAATTTTCCCTCAATGATTATGTCACAATCTCAAAAGAAAATATCTACATATATGCATGTAATTAATTTGCAAAAATTAATCCAATAAGAATCTCAATATAATATTTTTATAAATAAAAAAAATATTTTGTCGAAGAATAAGTTTTACGTTGTCATTGATCTCATCATTTATTTGTCTCATTATCTAGTTGTTTTATTAAAATTGGAATTCCATTCGTTTCAAACACATTTTAACACAAACCACTTTTTCTAATGTAATATCAGAGTAAATATATTTATGGTCAGTTTTTATAAAATCCAAATAATAAGAAAAATAGCATCTCCGTCCACCCTTGAACCACCACTCAAAACGAATCTACGGTCTATTTATAGAATCTATATAGTCCGACGTTCATTAATTTTGATACCACTTGTTGTACTCTATATTTTTAACCACGGACAGTCTTTTCTTCTAATTTAACATCATAGTAAAAAAAAAAACGTGGCATACATACGGATCATTTGTTTTAAGTAATTAAAAATAAAAATTCAAACGAATTTACTCTCGAAATTACTTGCATTTCAAGATGAGATACTAAACGAATCTATGGTCTATTTATAAAATCTCTATAGTCGTCAAACATTCAATAATTTTGAGATCACTTATTTGTGTACTTTATTATTAAATAAGATACAATAATACCCCATACCATATCTTTTACATATTATCTGATTTTTCATTGATATTTGTCAAATAATAAATTCTAATAAGTTCATAAATTATTTAACATTTCATAATGCCCACATGATAATGCATTTTCATACATCAAAACACCTTTCACATATTATTTTAAGCATTTATTTTTAATAATTTGACATTAATTTTGTGTGGATTTAAAGAGAAATTATAAGATTTGATTGATTTAAAAGGGTATACTGACCTTGTCATATCTATCATGAATGTTGATGTTTTTTCCTCCCTTATTCAATGTTTTTTTTTTGTGCTTAGAGTGTTGAATTTTCTTCTTCTTATATATTAATTATATATGAATGTTGAATTTTCCTCATATTTATCATGATTGTTGTATTTTTTCCTACCATCTTATATATTGAATGTTGAATTTTTTTCTTACTCATCATGATTGCTGAATTTTTTGCCCTACCATCAATTGTAGTTAGGCTTTTTCAATACTTTTTAAAGATGGATGACCATAGGACTGTCCCACTCCTATTTGTATTCCTATTAATGTTTTTTGTCCTTAACTGTCACCAACTGTATTAATTTTCTCAACAAATGTCATCATTGGTCCCTTGAAAGTATCAATTTTAGAATTTATGACCATGATAGTTAGACCTCTTGACATTCATTAGCACATAATCCCAATTTGTAATACTTTTGTTTTGTCATGGGCACTTATAGCTAAACATTATGTATATATGTGGGTATTATTCCTTAGAAAAGTTAAGTTCGTCGTGTGCAGGAGGCATTTCTAGTGGAAGGCCAATGCCCCACTAGGAAATATTTAACTTATGTGGGTTATATTTGTTTCTTACACTGGATATAAAATAAGGTTTCAAGTGGAATGTGGTATAACAAGTAAAACTATTATATAAATGCATATGGATGGATTTTATTAAAGCCTAGGGGTTATGATATTTGATTTTTTTTTTAATGTTTTATATATATAGAGAGAGGGGGGATATGTGAAGTAAATAAAGATATGTGAAGCAAATTGAGCATAAAAATATTTAGAATTTACAATATTTTTTTATTTATGAAAATAGATTTTTAACTAAAATACTAAATTAAGATGCTTAATAATATTTCCATGTTATTAGTAAAAAAACTTATTAATGTTTGTATAGAGATTAAAACAACATTTCCTTCTATGTTCATTAATGCTTACCAAACTCTTTGTTAGTTATATGAGATTTTTTTAAAACTTGCAATACATTCTTTCTCCATTTTGCAATGATTCTCATTTTCTACTTGGTTATTTATGAGAAGGCTATTGTGGATTCATGTAGAGACCTTGCTAAGAAAAGGAACCAAACAAACACACTATATTTATAGAGACAAAAACCCCTTGCCATGAACATGACATGAGATGCATGGTCAATAACACACTTTTATGCACATGAGATTTATTACAATGTTTTTGTGAGGAAATAATATGGGAAGATCGAGGTTTTGGCCTCTTATTCTAATGTTAAAATGTTGTATCTCAAATAGGGTATTAAGATTGGAGTCTCTTACTTATCATAGTTTGTATCCCTGAAAAGAAAGTCACATACATTTTAGGATATTCTCTGGGGTATGAGTGCATGTAGAACACACAAATCATTTGTGAGATTATCATAGCCTTATCTCAAGGGTGGAAATCGAGAAAGGATTTTCTTCATTAGATGTTAAATTGCTCTATGGAAACCATTCCACTTGTTTAATGTTTGAGAAAGTAAGTATCTTTCGATTTTTTCTATGGTGGTTTTAATATACTAAGTTTAAATGCCTAACTTAAATACTTGATATCAGAATGGAATTCATATAGTATTTAGTGTTATGGTTGTATCTTTGGTATTTTGAATTGGTTGTGAGGTGGTTTTTGAATTATTTGTAAACATGTGGGAATGATAAGATGGTGTAAGGAAAAGTAGGTAGAGTAATCCAAATTAACATAGAGTTAGTAGAGTTAGCATATCAAAGTGGAGTAACTCATTTTCCATGTAAATAAAATGTGTCATTCCACTGTCTAAAATTTTATATTTTTCCATGAATGGAATAAAATAGTAATTTATTATGATTGAGAAAAATAATTGTTTTTTAATAAGGCTTATGTAGATGGTAAAGTAGGATACTTTCATACGAACTACAAAGGTTCAAATCCCCTTAGACACATTTCACCCCTCATGAATCATCTTACCTTAATAAAAAACATGTTTCAACTAGTTAGATCAAGGTGCAAGTCCTAAGCAACTTTGAAGGCATATATATACCACACTCATGACTTCTTAGTCAAAGGGATATAATATTCTTAAATTGGTGAAGGGAATGCTCACTACATGGTGATACTAGGAAGTATCTTGTCCAAAAATAAAAGTAAGCAATTCTTTATTTTGAAGGAAAGAAGGAAGAGAATAGGAAGAGAATAAAGTTTTATTGCTTTATTGAAAAGTTTTTTTCAAAATAAAGAAGAATAATTCTTTATTGCTTTAAAAATAAAGAATAAAACTTTAAAAATAAAGAATTCAAGAAATCATAAAGTTTTATTGAAAAAAAAATACAAATGAAATTTGTAAACATGAAATTTGTAAACATATGTCTAGCTTGCAAACCCAAATTGACCCCAAATTTTAATAATAGTGATATGGAAGTAATATTAATATAAAGTCTTGATGAGACATTTGTACATTTGATTTATATTTGAAGAAGAATCTAGATTTACAATTTTGTGAGTTTTGTTTGCTATAATTAAAGACCAAGATCCACAAGGGTGTCCAATAAAGGGTGATGTGGTATAGTGTTAGCATATCCAATCCCCGACACAAGGAATGTCTAACCTAAGGTGCAATGTCAAAGCTTAAAGTATAATGTGGGTTCAAGTATCATAGCAACTAAAGTATCCATTCAACACATTAACTATCTTAATCACTTAACAAATTATTGAGCATGATTTATAGTAGAGAACAAAATATATTCTAGTAGATAACTAAAATTCATAACAAATTGAACATAATATAAAACATCATCACCATTAAAAAAAAATGGAAAAAAAGTTAAAGGAGAGTGACATTCAATTAATTATGAAACATATCCAAATAATATATATTATTAAATCCTTACCCCTAATGGGTATAACACAACCTCATAAACAACTATTAATAAACAATAACATCCATAAAAGGATGAGCATCCAACATCAAAATTGTAACATCCTGCTCTTGCCAGCACATGTTATCGACTTATTATTTGAGGAAACTTGCGTGCAAGTGATCCGGTTATAGTACATGGTTATATATTTCGCTTATGGATTCGTATGATGATGTTGATGGATTATGATTCAATGTTATTTGATATATATGCATTGACAGATGCTATTGACGAGTCTTCTCTGAGTGTGCAAGACACTTAACTGATTGTGGATGTCGATGGCATCAATGGAACTCCTTGGACTCCAAATTGAGTCAGGGAGTGAACTGTATTGGTTTGAGTATTTCATTTATGCATATGTGACATATGATGGATTATAGTATGATTTTGTATATGGATCATTGACAACGTTTCATTCATGGATGTCGGTTGACGATTTCTTGCTAATCTGACTCACATAAGGAGTAAAGGGGTCATGCACATAGACCATATATTGAGGGAGAGGTGTGGCAACATCTCTGTCACAACCTACTAGCACTCTCGGCATGGCTCAAATTGTAGGTTAACGATTACCTAGTTCGAGAGGTCCACGATGTCGTGAGGGAAAAATGAGACAATTGCTCACAAATATTTCTAAGGGGAGTGCAATTGTAATGACCCCTCCATTACGACAACGAACAATGAGGTAAAAGGGTAATTTTTTTGTTTGTTTGTTTGCGTTTAGAAAAATAAACATCACCTTTAATAACAACACCAATGACACATCATACAATATATTAATGAAACAATATTAAAGGTGTAATGGTAACCAAATCTAATTCAATCGATAACATCAATAATCAATGGCGTAACGGTAATCTAGCTGTCAATACTTCATACATTAACATTTTACTGGCGCAAGTAAAGGTTGTTAATCCATCATCCATAAATACATTTAATGACACAAGTAAAGTAATGATTAAATAATTTATCCATCCACATTTGTCTTAAGGCGCATCGAGACAATAGTTTAGATGATCGTATCGCATTTAAGGACTCCAAATATAGCATTAATGAATATAACATCCAGGAGAGCATATAGCATCAATAAGGGCATAAGAATTAGAAGACTATGAATATAGCATGAGTGAATATAGCATTAAGGAGAGCAAGAAGCATTAAATAAAAGCATAAGCAGTAAATAACATTAAGGAGAGCGTAGCAGTAAGGGACTCTGATCTATAAATTCATTAAGAGCTCTCAAGATAGTCAATGCCTTAAATCTAGCACCACTTTTCATTATGCATCCATTAAAGGAAACTAATGGAATCATACGTAATAACCATCCTTTAGAAAAATTGAAGAAGATCGTTTATAAACTAATGGAATCAGACATAAATAACCATTTTTATATTACTTAAGAAATGATGAAGGTTGGTTATAAACGAAAGAAAATTGTACCTAATAACCCTCATTTAAGTCATTTAAAATCGATGCAGATCATTTACAACTACTGGAAAACATACAAAAATAACCATTATTTAAACTCATAAATTGATGTCGATCCTTCATAACGAGGGTTGAACCGAGACTTGATTTACTAAAATCAATTAGAGGAGGTTCTAAACTCTAGCTCCAATGTCAAGGGGAGATGACTAAAAAAATCTAGTAAGGAGAAAGGGGAGTTATAATTGAGGTTAATATCAGAACAAAAGATGGGACCCAGGTCCTATTTTCAGCTTCATTAAGGAGCATTCCACCATGGGTGTTCATATGAGTCCCAAGCCATCTCAGCACCAAATTCAATACCAACATTAACCACGACAAGGGAATGTCACATTGTTTCTCAATGCATCTTAGCACCTTATGAAGCCTCAAAACCACCAAATTCAAATCAAATGGCAGGGAAGCTAGAAGCTCGAATCCAAGTCAGAGGGCTCTACAAAAGGCACCACGAGTAATCTACATCAATACAAAGCTCAGGACCAAATCTTAACATCAGGCATAAGGAGAAGGGTCCATGGGTTCAATTTCAAGTGCCCTGCATCGACAGAGGTAAGGTGCCAGAGGAGCGTACTACGTTGGGAATTTGTAAACCGAAAAAAAACTTGCTGAGGAAATAACATTAACGTAGAGAATTAAAGGGTGATTCATTGGGTGATAAAACAAAAATCTTGTGGAGTGGATAGCCATTAAACTCGGAGCTAAAAAGGTGGGTTCATTGCGCATAGAGGTGGATTTGCTTGGCAATAGAAACAAAAACTTATTCTTAGTAATAAAAAAAAACGTCGAGCAACGATGGGTGTTCTCACTGTACCAGATGTGAACTCTCCGGGTGGCTAAAAATGAAGAATTATGTTGGGTAAAGAAACGTTTTACACAATTGGAAGTGACACCCCCATAATCACTGGTTGGATT
Source organism: Picea abies (assembly GCA_900067695.1). Classification (NCBI taxonomy): domain Eukaryota; kingdom Viridiplantae; phylum Streptophyta; class Pinopsida; order Pinales; family Pinaceae; genus Picea; species Picea abies. The sequence goes on along the minus strand of CBVK0100604219.1, from coordinate 6,365 downwards.
CTCGAAATTGCATAGAAGGGAAAACCGTGCATGGTCGAGCACCCCAAATCTACTAGACTCTAACTAAACAATACCATTCAATGTAATTCAACTAGAAAAATGCCCAAGCTTGCGTCTAAATGAACCTGACAATAAAAATCGTTGTGAAATCCATAACTAAATCCTTCAGACATAACAATAAAAATCTTTCTGTATTCCACAACTAAACCCATTAGACATAACAATAAAAATCATTGTGTATTCCACAACTAAATATGTCATACATAAAAATAAAAATCATTGTGTATTCCACAACTGAATCCATTGGACATAACAAAAAAAATTGTTGTGTATTCTGACAATGATTTTTATTGTTATGTATGAAGGATTTAGTTGTGTATTCCACAACTAAATCCTTCACACATAACAATAAAAATCGTTGTCGGACATATGTATAGATTCGTTGTGTTTAGAGCATATATAAATTCATAACCCAAGAACAAAAACCATAACTAGAATGATGTGTAAAAACAATAAAGATCTTGTCTAACAATGATAGCACATGCGCATTGTGCACTCCAAGTATTACCCACACAGTCATCAGAGATTTGGAAATGTAGAGCAATGAAGTGGAAACACAGAGCAATGAAGTGGTAATCCAACAAGAGATTTGGAATGCAATGAAGTGGAAATGCTAGGTAAAGTGAGGGTTAAAACAAGGTGTAAACACACGGTGAAAACTCAAGCAAAAAGAGAGGGTGTCAAGATTACAACTCAAGGGGAAAAGCATAGGAACTCACTGCAAATAAGCGCTTGGCAGAGGAATGATCCTACACTTATTATCCATGCATAGGAAAGCAGGGCATTTGAATCTAAATCTTTAACACCAGAGTGAAAGACAGTCGATTCGGCTCCTAGCCGAATGCTCAGGCACAGACTAATAACTTAAGGGATCATGGAAAAGAGGATAAAAACGCAAATCTGCATCCAGATCTTCTCCATGGAGAAGCAAATAATGAAATAAAAGTGCAATCAAGGAATAAAGAAAACACATATAGGAGATACAAAAGCGCATGCAAGGAAAGCTCATGGCAATGAAATCTTCATCAGAGTACAATAAAATAAACAAGTGTAAATTAAATTTCATTGCAAGTAACAATTTTAACAAGCGTGCCTTAGCCAAATATGAATGCTCCAAAGTCGCTATCTCACACGCGATCCGTCCAACGCCCGCTTGCCAACCGATGTGACCTCACCGGTACCTCCCAGCCAACGCTAGGGGTACTCTTCTTCCCCCTAAGCCCCCTAAGCCGCAAAGGGTACATGCACACAATACCATAGAATGTTGGCACCCAGCTCACCTCGCAAGGTCAAGCTACCACTCATTACCTGAGCTAGGTATCCAACCTCCCACAAGAGAAAGTTTGGTCAAGATAAAATTTCAGCAGCGTAACATTACGCAAACTAGATGTGATCATACTCCTCCTCTGCCATCTCCTTTATAGATTTTCTTATTCAATTAGTTTACCATACTCTCATTAGATTCCTTTTTCATTTATTTAATTAGGAAAAACCTCCCCCGTACACATGTTGCCCGATCCTCTAGTTGCACCAGAAAATCAATTTTATTAATTAATTAAATATTATTATTTCCCTCACCCACCTAAAAGAGTTCCTAAAAACGCTCCTTGGTGTCCCAATATTCCCTTACAATTCTTAAATGACTTATGCCTTACTTAATTCCTAGTTGAGTTCATAAATAGAAAGTCCCAAAGGCTAGATTCCTTACTAAGTTGGACATTCCCCTTTTTCATTAAGTTTCCCCTTTTCTTTAAGTTTCCTTTTCTTTTAAGTTTCCCCCTTTTTCCTTTTTAACTAAAATCAATTTAGCAAATGTAGATAAAACAACCATTTACGCTTTTTCCTTTTTAACTAAAAATCAATTTAGCAAGTGTAGATAAAAACAACCATTTACCCTTTTTCCTTTTTAACTAAAAATCAATTTAGCATGTGTAGATAAAAACAACCATTTACCCTTTTTCCTTTTTAACTAAAAATCAATTTAGCATGTGTAGATAAAAACAACCATTTACCCCTTTTAATAAATTTAATCCTCCATTATAATTTTTTTTTACTTTAATAATTAAAGTTTGAATTTCTTTACCCCGTTTTTGTTATATGTCTAATTATTTTTGTTCAAAGGTTCTGCTTAGACCTAGGTTTTAAATTCACTAGGCTTGGCGACAGTTCTTAAGGGAAAATTAGTCATTAAACTTTACTTATCACATCATTGATTTTAAGGTCGATCAGGTCCTAAGGAGGCATAGTTTTTTAGGCACTAGGTTTATTTACTTACCAGTTAAAATCATGACGTGCCCTTTAGGACACATACGTGATCCAAGGGTGCCACTTGCCTCCTTCTATTTTCTTTGCACGATGTGCCCTTCAAGAAACACTACATGCTCCAAGGGTGCCACTCGCCTCTTTCCATTTTCTTTGCACGACGTGCCCTTCAAGACACACTATGTACTCCAAGGGTGCCACTCGCCTCTTGAATGAATTTGGTAGATGTCAAACCCCTGGAGTCAATACTATGTTAGGTGATCTTGTGGGAGACTAGGGGCCTCTAAAGAATAAGGACCCTGTCTTATTGCACGCCCCTTAGAATCATTGTGAGCAACTGTCACAGTCTGCCCTCATGGAATCATGGGTCTTCTCGAACTAGGTAATCGTTAACCTATAGTTCGAGCCACGACAAGAGTGCTAGTAGGCTGTGGCAGGGCTGATGCCACACCTCTCCCTCAATGTCCCTGGTTGTCATGCGTGACCCCTCTACTCCAAATATGGGTTTGTTCGACAAGCTATCGTCAGCCTGCATCTATCAACAAATCATGTCAGCAATAATAATCAATCATCATAACATCTAATCATATGTACATATATCACAACAAAAACATTCAAACTCTAACAGTCCACTCCCTGACTCGATCCAGATTCCAAGGGGTTTCATCGATGCCTCTGCATCCTCAATGTCTAGAGTCCTTCACACTCAGAAGAACCCAGTCAATATCACCTGACTATGTAAATACAACAAAATAACATATCATCAAATCCACAATATCTCATAATCATAATCAAAACAACCAATAGTATAATAACCTGGATCACTTGCATGCAAGTGTCCTCAAAGAATAAGTTTGCTCAGTGCGCACAAGAGCGGGATGTTACATACACCCCCTCTTGTTTTAAACTTCGTCCTGAAGTTTCATAGTATGTAAGTGTCGAAATAAAGTGTATTAGAATATCATAGGTCTAGCTATCAAAAAAAAATCAAAACTGTTGACGCATATCATATGCGTCCTCCCAGGTCGTCGAGTGCAGACTATAGTTGTCCCACTGGACCTTGACCTGATCTATTGTTCGATGTCATAGCTGTCGAATGCGATGATCTAGGATGCGGATTGGATCTGCTGTGAGATCACCCTCGTCCGATACTTGAAAGGAACTCATGTCAATAACATGTGTAGGATCACTAATATAATGTCCCAACACAGATACATGAAAAACATAGTGCATATGCCTCAAAGAATCAGGCAAGGCTAGTCAATAGGCCACGGGCCCCTTCTTTTCCATAATCTCGAAAGGTCCCATGAACCTAGGAGAGAATTTAGCACCCTTTCCAAACTTGATCGAACTCTTATGCGGTTTCACCCGCAAGAAGACTCGATCACCAACTTCATAACTACAATCGACACGATGCACATAGACATAACTCTTATGCCTATCCTATGCTTCCTTGATCCTTTGTATTATTGTTTGCATTTGATATTTCATTTCTTGGATCAATCCAGTCCCACCAGGACCCTATCCTCAAGCCGATCCCAACTCAAAGGTGTTTGACACGGTCGCCTGTAAAGAAACTCGAAAGGCACCATCTTAATGGTGCTTTGATAATTGTTGTTAGATGCAAATTACACCAGTGGAAAGAATTCTTCTCAATGCTTATGTTGGTCCATAACGTACATACGCAACATGTCCTCCAAGATTTGGTTTGTTCGTTCGGTCTTCCCGTCTGTCTCCGAGTGATACGTGGTACTAAAGTTAAGTTGGGTTCCCAAGTCCTCTTGGAAACTAGTGCAAAATCGTCATGTAAACATCAATCCTCTATCGAATATAATCCTCTTAGGCATACCATGCAGCCTCACAATCTCACTGATGAAAACTCTAGCTATGTTAGGTGCTTGATACGTCATATGCACATGAATAAAATGAACACTCTTCGTCAGTGTGTTGACTACCACAAAAATCGAGTCATGTCTTCTTGTCATCAGTGGCAACCCAACAATGAAATCCATCGAAATGACCTCCCATTTTGATTCTGGAAAAGGGTGTTCCTGTAGTAATCCTGTCAAATGTCTATGTTCAACCTTCACCTGCTGACATTCTAGACATCTTGCCATGTAGTTGACTATGTTTGCCTTCATTCCTTTCCAGAAGAATAAGGGTTTAAGGTCTTCCCTCATCTTCGTGACTCCATGATGATCCATGTACACTGCTCTATGAGCCCTGTTTAGGGTCAAACTCCTTAACTAGTCGTTGAGTGGTACGTAAATTCGAATTTTAAATCTCAATAATATGTCATTGTCCACAATAAATCCCTCAAATTTTGGCACCATCATTGTGCTTTTTCCGATAAAATCCTTGACCTCCTTGTACCAGTCATTGTCACGTTATAAAGTTAGAATCTTTTCACGTATATTCATCTCAAGAGGCATCACTGAATATATTCGTGGTATCTGACTCAACAAATCAACCACTCTGTTCATTGTTTATTTTATGTAAGTAATCTCAAAATCGTACTCTCTAAGCAATTCCAACCAATGTCATTGTCATGCATTCAAGTTGCTTTGCGTAAAGATGTGTTGCAAACCACAGTGGTTCATTTTTAGTTCAAATTTCCGTCCAAAAAGGTAGTGTCTCCAAACTCTCAAGGCATAAACAATGGCTAACAACTCCAAATCATGCGTCACATAGTTCTCCTCATGCCTTCTCAAATTTCTCGAGATGTAAGCGATCACTCGACCGTCTTGCATCAAGATTCTTCCTAGGACTTCTTTGGATGTGTCACTACATACCAAGAAGTTTTCTTCCATGTTAGTGACCTTTAGTATCGGTGTTGTTTTCAACAGCTCCTTGAGCCTCTGAAATGCTTACGTGCATTTCTCGATCCAAAAAAACTTCTTGTTCTTCTTATTCAATTCCATGATCGGATTTGCTATCTTCAAAAAACTCTCGACGAACCGTCGATAATATCCCTCTAAACCCATGAATATATGCACTTTGGGAACATTTTTCGACACAGGCCATTCCAAAATAGTCTCGACCTTTGTTGGATCCACAACGATACCTTTGTCGGAGATGACATGCCCTAAGTGGAGATGACATGCCCTAAGTAGTGAATCTTCGATTGATAAAACGAGCATTTCGACAGCTTCCCAAACAATTTGTTCTCTCGTAGACACTATATCACCAAGTGCAAGTGCTCGTCACACTCCTCCATCATCTGAGAGTAAATCAAAATATCATTAATGAATACTTGGACAATCTTGTTCAAGTATTTGAGGAACACCCCATTCATCAAACTCATAAATACCCATGGGGTGTTCGTCATTCTAAATAGTAAAATAATAAACTCATAAATTCCAAACCTTGTCTTAAAGGCGGTCTTAGGGATGTCATCCTCCTTGATCTGTAACTGGTGATACCCTGATCTCAAGTCGATCTCTGAAAAACACTGTGGCACCCTTCATCTGATCAAATAGATCATCAATCATTCGCAACGGATATTGATTCTTGATAGTTTCCTTGCTCAATTGACGATAGTAAATGCAGAGTATCCACGACCCATCCTTCTTATGTATGAAGATAACAGGCACACCCCATGATGAAACACTTGGACGTAATTCCTAGGTATAACAATTCCTTCAGTTGCATTTTCAACTCCTATAACTCCGGGGTCGACATCCGATAAGGGGTTCTTGCTATTGTTGGATCATGTTGTCATTGATGCCAATGGTTTGATTGATTGATGTCAAGTGATTGATTGATGTCATTCATTGATGTCAAGTGATGGATTGATTGAAAGGCTTGATTGCTTAATGAACAAATGTATATGTATTATCCTTGATGAGAATGATAGATGTCAAGTGGAAACCAATCGATGAATATGGATCAATGAGTTGTCATTGATATGATGGATCAATGTGTTGTCATTGATACATGATGCACATTTGATGTATATGATGCAGCGATGAATTCATGCAAAGATGAATCATTATTGTCTTATTATGATTGATAAGGTGCACAAATGGATGAACTCCAAAGTG
>CBVK0100604217.1:0-13732 GCA_900067695.1 Picea abies | reverse complement strand
TGTGTCCACAAGCTATCGGTTCAATCCCTGGTTTTAGGTATATGGTAAATTCCAATTCCCTCTTAGGTGACATCCCAGGTAACTTCTCGGGGAAGACGTCTGCAAATTCTCACACCACCGAAAGGTTTTCTAGACCTTCCGCTACTCCCTTCTCGTTTAACACAAGGATCACATATATATTACATCTCTTATGCATGCTCTTTCGTAGCTGTAAGGAAGAGATGAAACTCAGGGAAACTCCCTGGTTCCGACCTACAATCACATGTCTCTATCCCTCATCATTGATCAAACTCAACCGTTTCGTCTTGTAGTCAAGTATCACATCATGCAATTCCAACCAGCCCATATTGATCACGACGTCATAAGACCCTAAGGTTGTGACGTACAGGTTGGCCCCAGTGATGAACTCTCCCAGGTTAAGGCTACAACTCGTAACCTTCCCACCAACCTTCTATTTGGCTCCTGAAGCCATCTCTACAAAGATAAACTCATCATGTTCAACTTCCTTTACCTTAATTCGTTTTAGCACTACCCCATAAATGAAACTCTCTAGAAGCCACGATATCCTGGTGAATGACTAGTTGGTGTCTGATGCTGCTGTGCACTAGATGAAACCTTTCTGGCTAGTCTCTTTGGAGTCCTACTTTGACCTCACTGATAAGATCCTCCTCTGCTATGAGGGGATTTCGGACAACATCATGCAAGGTTTGAGGCATCAAAATCCTAACCTTTTCACAAATGTTGTCATTAAGGCCAAAAACGAACCTATTGACCTTATGTTTCTAGGTATTCAAGTGCGGAGCATACCGAAGCAACTCCAAAAATGATCCTCATACTCGGGCACCGTACAACCGCCCTATCGCAAGGTGTTGAACTCATTGAGCTGATGCTTAATGAATTCCTCAGAAAGATACCTCTCCCAGAACTGTTCCTCGAACAGTTCATATGACACGTCTTCAATTGCCATGTTCAAATGTGGCAAGAGCATCTTCCATCATAGAAGAGCATTCCCCTTCAGTTGAAAGACCATCCTGTGGACCTTAATGTTGGAGGTTGTAATCGCAAAGCATGAAGCACATCACCAAGCTCTCTAGCCATGCCTCAACGACTGAGCCATCCGCAACACTCGTGGACTTGAGACCTTATCCCTCTCGAGTTCTTGGTGAATGCTAACAGTACTGGATAGGCACGTTGTGGACCCTCAAGGGTACAGGTGCCCTGGCCTCATCTCAGTATAGATGGTGAATCAAGGCCTCTGATAATCTTTGGAAGGACCTTTGTCAGACCATCATCATCCCTTACAACATTCGAATCCAACCCAAGGACTTTTTCTTCCCCTTGGGGGTTAGAATCTGAGGACGTAGGCACCTCTGGAGGTGTCACACCTCCTTCCATGAAACCATGTTGTGAACCTCTATGGTGTCCTCTAATCGATATCACTGCATGGACACATTAAAGTTTTAATTAGCACTAGGTTATTACTCAAGGGTTTACTGCAGTGGAAACCATGGCTATCCACAGTGGCAGGGTTGAACCCACTCTGATAGCATATGTAATGACCCCTCGTTACGACAACGAACAACGAAGTAAAAGGGTATTTTTATTTTTTATTTTTTTTTGCGTTTAGAAAAATAAACATCACCTTTAATAACAACATCAATGACACATCATCCAACATATTAACAAAAAAATATTAAAGGCGCAATGGTAACCAAATCTAATTCAAATGACAACATCAATAATCAATGGCGTAATGGTAATCTAGTTGTCAATACTTCATACATTAACATTTTACTAGTGCAAGTAAAGGTTGTTAATCCATCATCCATAAATATATTTAATGGTGCAAGTAAAGTAATGATTAAATAATTTATCCATCCACATTTGTCTTAAGGCACATCGAGACAATAGTTTAGATGATCGTATCTCTTTTAAGGACTCCAAATATAGCATTAATGAATATAACATCCAGGAGATCATATAACATCAATAAGGACATAAGCATTAGAAGACTATGAATATAGCATGAGTGAATATAGCATTAAGGAGAGCAAGAAGCATTAAATAAAAGCACAAGCAGTAAATAATATTAATGATAGAATTAAGGAGAGCATAGCAGTAAGGGACTCTAATCTATAAATTCATTAAGAGCTACCAAGATAGTCAATTCCTTAAATCTAGCACCACTCTTCATTATGCATCCATTAAAGGAAACTAATGGAATCATACATAATAACCATCCTTTAGAAAAATTGAAGAAGATCATTTATAAACTAATGGAATCAGACATAAATAACCATTTTTATATTACTTAAGAAATGATGAAGGTCGGTTATAAACGAAAGAAAATCGTACCTAATAACCCTCATTTAAGTCATTTAAAATCGATGAAGATCATTTATAGCTACTGGAAAACATACAAAAGTAACCATTATTTAAACTCATAAATTGATGTCAATCCTTCATAACAAGGGTTTAACCGATACTTCATTTACTAAAATCAATTAGAGGAGGTTCTAAACTCCATCTCACATGTCAAGGGGAGATGACTAAAATAATCCAATAAGGAGAAAGGGGCGTTATAATTGAGGTTAATATCAAAACAAAAGATGGGACCTAGGTCCTATTTTCAGCTTCATTAAGGAGCATTCCACCATGGGCGCTCATATGAGTCCCAAGCCAGCTCAGCACCAAAGTCAATACCATCACTAACCACAACAAGGGAATGCCACATTGTTTCTCAACGCGTCTTAGAACCTTATGAAGCCTCGAAACCACCAAATTAAAATCAAATGACAAGGAATCTAGAAGTTCGAATCCAAGTTAGAGGGATCTACAAAAGGAACCACGACTAATCTACATCAATACAAATCTCAACACAAAAGATTAATGATAGGCGCAAGGAGAAGGGTCCACATGTTCAATTTCAAGCAGTCTGCATCGACAGAGGTAAGGTACCAGAGGAGGGTACTATGCTGGAAATTTGTAAACTGAATTTTTTTTTGCTAAGGAAACAACATTAACGTAGAGCATTAAAGGTTGGTTCGCTGGGTGATAAAACGAAAATCTTGCAGAGTGGATAGCCATTGAACTCGGAGCTAAGAAGGTGGGTTCGTTGCACATATCAGTGGATTCGCTTGGTGATAGAAATGAATACTTATTCTTAGTAATGAACATAAACATTGAGCAACGATGGGTGTTCTCGTTGTACCAGATGTGAACTCTCCAGGCAACTAGAAACGAAGAATTATGTTGGGTAAAGAAACATTTTACACAACAGGAAGTGACACCCCCAAAATCACTGGTTGGATGCTCAGAATTGCAGAGAAGGGAAAACAAAGCATGGTCGAGCACCCCAGATTTACTAGACTCTAACTAAACAATACCATGCAACGCAATTCAACTAGATAAATTCCCAAGCTTCCATCTAAATGAACCTGACAAGAAAATTCGTTGTGTAATCCATAACTAAATCCTTCAAACATAACAATAAAAATCGTTGTGTATTCAACAACTAAATCCGTCAGACATAACAATAAAAATCGTTGTGTATTCCACAAATAAATCCGTCAGACATAACAATAAAAATCGTTGTGTAGTACACAACTAAATCCGTCAGACATAATAATAAAAATCATTGTGTATTCCAGAAATAAATCCTTTAGACATAACAATAAAAATCGTTGTCATACATATGTATAGATTCATTGTGTTTAGAGCATATATAAATTCATAACCCAAGAACAAAAACCATAACTAGAATGCTATGTAAAAACAATAAAGATCTTGTCTAACAATGATAGCACATGCGCATTGCGCACTCCAAGTATTACCCACATAGTCATCAGAGTGGAAATGCATATAAATGAAGTGGAAACACAGAGAAATGAAGTGGTAATCCAACAAGAGATCTGGAACGCAATGAAGTGGAAACGCTGGGTAAAGTGAGGGTTAAAACAAGGTGTAAATGCATGGTGAAAACTCAAGAAAAAAGAGAGGGTGCCAAGATTACAACTCAAGTGAAAACGCAGAGGAACTCGCTGCAAATAAACACTTGGAAGAGGAACAATCCTACACTTGTTATCCATGCACAGGAAAGCAGGGCATTTGAAACTAAATATTTAACACTAGAGTGAAAGACCATCGATTCGGCTCTTGGCTGACTACTCAGGAACAGACTAATAACTTAAGGAATCACAGAACAAAGGATAAAAACACAAATATGCATCCAGATCTTCTCCGTGGAGAAGCAAATAATGAAATAAAAGCACAATCAAGGAATAAAGAAAACACAGACATGAGATACAAAGCACAGGTAAGGAAAGCTCATGGAAATGAAATTTTCATACGAGTACAGTAAAATAAACAAGTGTAAATTAAATTTCATTGCAAGTAACAACTTTAACAGGAGTACCTTAGCCAAATGTGCATTCTCTGAAGTTGTTGTCCCACGCATGCTCCGTCCAGCTCCTACTTTCCAACCAATGTGACCTCACTAGTACCTCCGAGCCAATGCTACGGGTACTCTTCTTTCCCCTGATCCCCTCGAGCCACAAAGGGTCCATGGACACAATACCAGAGACTACTAGCACCCAGCTCGCCTTGCAAGGTCGAGCTACCACTCGTTACCTGAGCTGAGTATCCCAACTCCCACAAGAGAAAGTTCATTCAAGATTAAATTTCAGCAGCGTAACGTTACACAAACCAGATGTGATCATACTCCTCCTCCTCCATCTCCTTTATAGATTTTCTAAGTCAATTAGTTTCCAATGCCCTCATTAGATTCCTTTTTCATTTATTTAATTAGAAAAAACCTCCCCCATACACATGTTGCTCAATCCCCTAGTTGCACTAGAAAATCAATTTTATTAATTAATTAAATATTCTTATTTCCCTCACCCACCTAAAAGCGTTCCTAAAAACTCTCCTCGATGTCCCAATATTCCCTTACAATTCTTAAATGATTTACGCCTTACTTAATTCCTTGTTGAGTTCATAAATAGAAAGTCCCAAAGGCTAGATTCCTTACTAAGTTGGACACTCCCCTTTTTCATTAAGTTTCCCCTTTTCTTTAAGTTTCATTTTATTTTAAGTTTCCCCCTTTTTCATTTTTAACTAAAATCAATTTAGCAACTGTAGATAAAAGAAACCATTTACCCTTTTTCCTTTTTAACTAAAAATCAATTTAGCAAGTGTAGATAAAAACAATCATTTACCCTTTTTCCTTTTTAACTAAAAATCAATTTAGCATGTGTAGATAAAAACAACCATTTACCCTTTTTTCCTTTTTAACTAAAAAATAATTTAGCATGTGTAGATAAAAACAACCATTTACCCCTTTTAATAAATTTAATCCTCCATTATAAAAAAAATTTACTTTAATAATTAAAGTTTGAATTTTTTTACCCCCTTTTTGTTATATGTCTAATTATTTTTGTTTAGAGGTTATGCTTAGACCTAGGTTTTAAATTCACTAGGCTTGGTGACAATTCTTAAGGGAAAATTAGTCATTAATCTTTACTTATCACATCATTCATTTTAAGGCTGACCAGGTCCTATGGTGGTATAAGTTTCTAGGCACTAGGTTTATTTACTTACCAGTTAAAATCACGATGTGCCCTTCAGGATGCACTACATGCTCCAAGGGTGCCACTCGCCTGCTTCTATTTTATTTGTGCGACGTGCCCTTCAAGATGCACTACGTGCTCCAAGGGTGTCACTCACCTCTTTCCATTTTCTTTGTGCGACATTCCCTTCAAGATGCACTACGTTCTCCAAGGGTGCCACTCACCTCTTGACTGAATTTGGTAGACATCAAACCCCTAGAGTCAATACTCCGTCAGGTGATCTTGTGGGAGATTAAGGGCCTCCAAGGAATAAGGACCCTTCCTTATTGTGCACCCCTTAGAATCATTGTGAGCAACTATCACAGTCTGCCCTCACAACATCGTGGGTCTTCTCGAACTAGATAATCGTTAACCTACAGTTCAAGCCACAATGAGAGTGCTAGTAGGTTGTGGTAGGGCTGTTGCCACACCTCTCCCTCAATGTCCCTGGTTGTCATGCATGACCCTTCTACTCCAAATGTGAGTCTGGTCAACAAACTATCATCAACATGCATCCATCAATGAATCATGTCAGCAATAATAATCAATCATCATAACATTAAATCATATGTATATATGTCACATCAACAATATTCAAACTCTAACAGTCCACTCCCTGACTCGATCCAAAGTCCAAGGGGTTTAATCGATGCCTCTGCATCCTCAATGTCTAGAGTCCTACACACTCAGGAGAACCTAGTCAATAACACCTGACTATGTAAATACAACAAAATAACATATCATCAAATCCACAATATCTCATAAACATAATGAAAACAACCAATAGTATAATAACCCGGATCACTTGCACGCAAGTGTCCTCAAAGAATATTTTTTCTCAGTGCACGCAAGAGCGAGATGTTACAACAATAAGGCAGGGTCCTTATTCCTTAAAATCCCTTAGTCTCTCACAAGGTCACCCAAATGGAGTGTTGACTCCAAGGGTTGGACAACTACCAAAACCAATCAAGGGTGAGTGGCACCCTTGGAGCATGGAGTGCATATTGAAGGGCATGTCGTAGAAATAAAACTTGAGTCAATGAATCTAGGTGGCCTAGAAAACCTTGAGCGAATAATTAAACCTTTTAAAATCTTTAAGCATTGATGGATTTAATTAATTAATTAAGGATTGAAATTATTAATTGTGAATCCCCAAACAAAAGTCTAATCCTATTAAAAAATTAAGCCTAAGTTGGTAAGAAGACTAAAACTAAATTATTAAATAAATAAAAATAGGAATGAGGTAAATCAATTTAAGAAATTAAGAAAAACAAAATAAACCTAAAGATTGATTGTATACACATATGTGCAAGAAAATACCAAATTGGAATTTAAGGTAAGAAAGGAATGAAGATGAAAGAATGTGTACGTATAGAAAGGTATCTAGAGTCTAGTTAACACTAGCGTAACTAGAAGAAGATTCATATTTTAACTCACCTTATATTTAGTAAGGTGTTAGTCATTAAATGGGGATAAGGGGAATAAAGAGACACCTAGGAGCAAAGTAAGGAGCGCATTTAGGAAGGGTGAGAGAAATTGACTTTTAATTAAATTATAATATGTAATTACTTGTGCATCTTGGGGAGAGGGTGACAAGTGTAAGGGAGGAAATAATTCTAAATTATTTAATTAAAAAGAGAATTAATTGTGTAAGTGGGAATGTGTCATTGAGAAAATTATATAAAAGAAATGGACTAGATGAGACATCTCGTCTACTTTTAGTGTGATCGAAATTCTTACAGTTTTTCTTACCTTGGAGAAGTAATACTTAGTATGATACACTACAACTACTTAATGAAATAGAAACCTTTTTTACCTTTGCATAAGTTAGTAAATTAGCTAGTAAAGGAAACAAAAATAATCTTGATCTACTATGGCCATAAAGGGAACTCTCTTTAGTCCTTACAATTAGATAGGAGGGAGGGTGAGATTTCTTATAAAGTATTAAATATATTGTTGTTGCCTACTCTTGTTAAATGGTTATGCAAGTAGGGTAGCATGGATGTTAGTCAGTATGGCTCGAGAAGGTCGATCTCCTTGAATTTTTAAACTATAAACTTTTAGGTAAGCAATATTGATTCTTCTTATAACTTATAAAGTTAGGTCTTCCCTTAATAATCTAATGGATTTGCGAGTTGCTTGATTGCAATTAGTGGTTTTCATGAATAACCTTTTATATTATAGGGGATACCTAAAGTGATGATGAATTCTTAAGCGAAGCTTATTAATATTTTATTTCTTGTGGGGTCTTTAATTGGATTGTAAATTGAACATAGTACCTTATGGTTCACTTCAAGAAGATCCTTCTCTCCTTATGGGCTCTTTTTGATTAGGTACATAGCTAGATCTACTTAGTTATATCCTTAACCAGACATTCCAAATTAATAGAAAACATCGTTGAGTTATTTGAAATTCACTAGTTTACAAGCTTAAAACATTGGTAAATGGAGCTTGATCTCGATGGAATCGACCTTAACAATTGCTGACAATAATTAGAATAGATTACATCAGAAAATAAAGTTGATGATTACCTTGCACCATGAAATTGATGTTGATGTATGATTGATAAAGTAATTAGCTTACTCTTGTGCTATGAAAATAAAGTTGATGATTACTGTTGCACCATGAAATTAAATTGATGTATGTTTGTAGTAGAATTTTTTGTCATGCCATGAATAATTGATGATTAAGACTGATTGATTGATCTAGTTGATTTTTGGCCTAATTGGATTAGTGGGATTTAGACACCTCCTTGTTCCTCATAATAGTTTCCATCCCTGAGACCATAAATGGTCAAAATAAATAGGATGAATCCTAGGCTTGAGCATTGCTTATGTGTCCTAGGCTTGAGCAATCATTCACACTCAATAAGATGAATCGGATGAATCAGATGAATCCTAGGCTTGAGAAATCGTTCACACTTTGAGGAAATGGAGACATTACCTCATGGGAAGGAGATTTGAATTGAGAACAGACCACAACGGTCTGAAATACTTGTTTGATGAACCTACCTTAAATGCCAAGCATAGTAGGTGGTTGGAGTTTCTGTGTGAATCCGACTTTGATATCAAGCATATCAAAGGGAAGGAAAACAAGGTGGCCGATGCACTCAGCAGAAAGGTGCACAACTTACATGCTTCATCCATTAGCATGTATAGGACTGATATTAAGGATAGAATTTTGGAAGCTGCAAATGCAGATTTGCAGTACAGAGACTTGGTAGCAAAGCTACATCAGAGTGAGAGACCATAGAAAGAGGAAAATTACACCTTGGAAACTAATGGAATACTTCTTTATAAAAACATAGTGTATATATCCAATGTCTAGGGTTTGAAACTTGCGATTCTAACAGAAATTCATAACGTGACTTATGTTGGGCACCCTGGATATTAGAAGACTGTGGCAGCAGTCAGGAGCCATTACTTTTGGCCAGGTATGAAGAAAGAGATCATTGAATATATCGCCAAATGTATGGAATGCCAGAAGGTTAAAGTTGAGCACAGGCACCCAGCAGGGTTGCTACAACCTTTGTCTATTCTTGAATGGAACTGGGAAGTGTTGACAATGGATTTTATTACAGGATTTCCCAGAACATGCAAGCTGCATGATTCGATCATGGTAGTGGTGGACAAGCTTACAAAAGCTGCCCATTTTATTCCATTGAAAACTACTCACAAGGCAGCAGATGTTGTTGATATTTTCGTGAAGGAAGTGACATGATTGCACGGAATTCCTAAAACAATTGTGTCCGACAGAGACACAAAATTCACCTTGAATTTATGGAAAGGATTGTTCAAAGGATTTAGAATGAATCTAAACTTTAGTACAACTTATCATCCTGAGTCTGTTGGACAGCCATAGAGGGTGAACAGAGTGATAGAAGACATACTGAGAATGTATGTGATCGACAAACCATCAAAATGGGTAGACTACCTACACTTGGTAGAATTCACTTACAACAATGGGTATCAAGCATCATTGAAGATGAGACCATTTGGAGCACTTTATGGTAGAAAGTGAAATACTCCAGTAAGCTGGGATAATCCAGCTGACGGTAGTAATTGGGCCAGAGTTGCTCAAGGAAATGGAAGAGTAAATTCTTAAAATTAAGCAGAATTTAAAAGTTGCCCAAGACAGGCAGAAAAGTTATGCTGACAAAAACAAAACCCACAGAGAATTCAAAGTGGGTGATCATGTTTTCCTGAAAGTAAAAGCTAATAGAAGTTCCCTGAAGTTGGGAAATTTTTCCAAGTTCGCAGCCAGATTTTGTGGGTCGTTTGAAATCCTAGAAAGGATTGGGCCAGTTGCATATATGCTTGCATTACTTGCATCCATGACTGTACATAATGTGTTTCATGTTTCATTGATTAAGAAATATATATCTTATGCTAATCATGTTATCAATTGGAATGTGATTCAGGTGGAGCAAGATGGTATCCTGCAAGTACATCCTGTGCACATATTGGACAGGAAAAGCAAACATCTCTGGAATCGATCTATAGGGCTTGTAAAGGTCCAGTGGACCTGATATGACCCTGAGGACGCGACATGGGAGCATGAGGATGCTATGCAGATAGAATACCCGCATCTTTTTGAATATTTTGGAAATCTTGTTAATGTTGTGTGAAAGTTGCACCGAGGACAGTGAAAAAATATGGGGAGGGGATTGTAATATCCCCAAGGACGAGCCCTGTTGTAATCATGTTTATGAATTGTAAATCATGTTTTATAGGCTGGTGAGCCAAGTTAATATAAGCTGGTAAGGCTTATGAGTTTATTAGGCCAGAGAGCCTAAGTGTTAAGGCCGAGAGCCTATTTTTGTATATGTAATTATGCAGAACATTAATAAAAATATAAGCACCACTGCGTGCAGACCAACCACAATGAATGAGTGATGGGGGAATAATCTTCCACTGAGTGGGTAAGGGATTGGGGGATGGAAGGTTGGAAAGAGAGGCTAAGTGTTGAGCCTAGGGGCTTAAGTCCTTGGGAATAATATTTTAATATTATTCCAAAAGCCATGTGAAATATATGTTTTGTCCTAAGTTCCTGGAGAGGAACGCATGCTGGTGGAGTGGATGCAACTTCATGGGTGACATGTGTCGACCCAGGCACACGTAGTTAAAAACTGTAGAAGTTAGCCGTGGAGGGGGTCGCTCATCATTCCATCATCCTTTGCCTCTGATTTCAAATACCCTCACGCAACTCTGAGAACTAGAAAACCGAGACATCTTCTTGAAGACCAAAACAACATTCGTATGATTCTGTTATTGGTCTGTGTCTGCCCTTGAAATACCTATGCATTGTTGAGAGAACTGGTCAGGAGGGGAAAGTTGACTTGTGAGTTCAAGAACCCAGTCTATCCGCCATTGCAGAGCTGAATCCATACCCGATCTTTCTGTAGGTTGCTGCTTTTTGTTTTCCTGAGTGGGGTTGTGTTGTGGTTATCCTCACCATGCAGGAATTGAGTCAGAAGGGGCTGAAGAACCGAGTTGTAAGGCCCTTAGTTGAAGAGGCAGTCTGTCAGGCCTATGAGAAGCTATTTTCAGGTGAAGGAGTTTGTTGGGAAGTGGTATTCTTCCAGAGAGAGTCCAGCACTAGCTATGGAGCTCTAAGACTTCATGATCCGGCTTGTTGCCAAGACCCAGAGAGGGAGTTGAAGCACTGGTGTACTGTGCTTGTGAAGGTGTATACTCCCAGGCAAAAGAGGCATGTGGGGAATGAGAGTTCATGAGTAGTGGGCGTAAGAAGGCATCATGGGAAGAATCCTTCTGGTTATTCTATGTAGTTTTCCCTGTAACCTCAGCCTAAACTAGGATTTATTGCCTTGGGTGGAGCTTAGTCCCAGCTCAGGGGTGACCCACTGCTAAGCATGATGAGCAGCATTGTCTAAGGATGGGAGGTTCATGGAAGTCCTGCATGTGGTTGGTGGAATTACGCCAGTAATAAAAGATAAGTGTTAATTTTGTACTTAATTTATAAGTATATGCATGCCTGCGATTCTTGCAATATTATCATGTATTCCACAGTAATCATGAATTATTGTTAATCCCATTAAACCTGGATGTTAGTCGTAATTCTGTGATTACTTTGTTTGGTTTAGTTAAATGTGCGTAATATGACTCAATTCATGTTATATATATAAGTATGAGATTGTTGTTTCTGTATAGTAGCGTTTTCTTGGCTAGTGGGATGATGGCCGGAGACATTACATAATGGTATCAGAGCGTGGTTTACAACACTAAACCTAAATGGGCTGGATAAGTGGTCATTGGATCCAAATTTCAGGTGGGAATCGTGTTTGGAAGTACTGATTTTTGGATCTTTGAATGTTCCTTTGTGCCAATGAGTCATGTGGTTGTGTTACAAAGCTTAGGAGGTGTAGCAATATTATAGAACCCACAGTCGGTGTGGTATATGGCCACAGGGAGAGAGAGAGATCTCAACGCATGAAGTGTTGGAGCCGTTGGATCTGATCGGGAGGAAAGGAGATCCCTTACGACCATTAGATCTAGAGAAGGTGTTGGAAGGATATCTGAGAAGCCTTTCGGGAGTTCGGCTGTCGGGAAAAAGCGGGGAGCGCTGAGACACAGAAACCTGAAAACCCGAGAATATCTACACCGTAGATCTGGGAGGAGGGCTTGACTGTTAGATCTTGTGGATTCGTGCTTGAGTTAGTCACGAGAACCTTTCGAATTTCACAAAGTCGGGAGATGGGAAGTGAGGAGAGGTGAACACCTTCGAAACTCAAAACCTCGAAATCTCGAAATGATCTCCATCGTATATCATAGGAGAGGAGCTTGACTGTTGGATCAAGTAGATGAATAGACTGTAATTTTGGAATTTCAGAAAACAAAAGTTCAAAATGTGTGGATGCACGAACTCCCGATGCCCAAAAATCTGAAACAAAAAGTGAAAGTGGTGGGACCCTATGACGTTGCTGGAAGTGATGTGGAACTTATTAAGGACACCATGTGTCATTACCTTAGTTGGCGATAGTTGTGATGTGGGCCCAGGGGGAGATAGGTCGGAAGTTCAAGAGTCGGGAGTTGGAGAGGGAAGTGAGTGTGAGAACCTTCGAGACCAAAACCTCGAAACCTGAAACCCCGAAGCCCCGAAATCCCAAAACCTGAAGTTTCGTTTGAAGAGACTTGTAGCACCTAGCAGTTTAGCATTTGATCATGGCACATGGATGCATGGGTTGGGGACTAAGAAAATGGGGGCTATCGCCCGAAAATTACAGAGCCAAACAGAGCTCAAAAAATTTGTGGAATCGAAACGTTTTCTTATTCACATTGGTTTATGAACATTGTAGTTTTATTAAGGGTTTAAGGCCTGACAAACTTTGGTTGACTACATGTTGTGTGTGCAAAGTTCAATGAGTGTCAGGACAACCATGAATCGACACCGAGTATAGAAATGGAAGAGGTGTGAATTGCCTCCAATTCAGAGAACGAAAGAGAAGGAAGGGATGTCAACTTGGGAGTCAATGGATCGAGCTGTAATGGGCACGGAAGAGAATTGGATAAGGAAGGGCATATGATGAAAATCATTGAAAGATTGTAGAAAGATGCTTAGGCTCGTCGAGCCGATAGTCGAAAGCTCATGAAGGTTAGGGATCAATAGGGTGAATTCAACATAAATATGTTGAAGAGCCTGGAAAGAATAGAAAGGAAATTGGAAAAGGAGAGTGACAAAAGAAAAACAGAGAGTCACAGGACCCTTGAGAGAAAAATAAGATCGAGGAGTGGTAGCAGACATCGTCGTCGCTCCCTAAAGAATTTCGATAAGGAAGAACATAGTAGTTCAAGCCCATCCCCTACCAGAAAACACTGAAGATCTGGAGTGAATGAATTGAAAGGGGACATGAACAAGATTAAGCCTCCTACGTTTGATGGAGAACATAAGAAGGAGGAAGATGCTAAAACATGGTTGCTTGGCATGAGGAAATATTTCCAACTGCAGAATTATTCCTCTCATGCAAAAGGAAGAAATGTAATGCATCAACTGAAAGGAAAAGCATCCATGTGGTGGGATCAACTTGTACAGGTGTAGCACATTAGAGAGAAAGATATCACTTGGAAGGAATGTAAGAGGTATTTGGAGAGGAAATACCTGACTAAAAG
>CBVK0100604203.1:0-10732 GCA_900067695.1 Picea abies | reverse complement strand
TCCAAGCATGTGTGCCAATCAACCATTCATCTCTTGGACAAACATGTCCCATCATTGGGAGTGTGCCCTTTGCCTTGTGCACTCTTCATGTCGATCGTCATGACTCCTTGTCAGTGTGCCGATGGGGTCGGCCAACCTCTCCAATGTGCCCATGTTGTTGAGGGAAAATGGGTCCACTCCCGTGGCATGCTCCCAAATTTCCCCTTCCTTTCCCAAACACAACACAAGTCTCAATCAATCAGTCTAAGGAAAGTAAGTTGTGTGCCACCTTAGTGTTGCACGTCACCATCATGCCCCAAGGTGCTCCCACCCAAACCTCTTTGTTTTCCCAACCGATCACTTCTTCCTTGTGCTCTTCATCTGTTTCATTACCGAATCTATTCAACGAGCATGCACACTTCGTGGGTGTCATGGGAGACCTTACATCATTCCCCACTCCAAGTTGTTGTCATCCTTGGTAACATCCATTGATCTCTATGGTGTTTCTACCCCATATCTCGATCTCATCACCGCTCAATGAGTGTTGTCTCCTCAACTATTGTCATAAAAAAAAACTCCCCTGAGGAAGTTCTGGAAAGTGATCGCAAGTGTTGGATACTCTTGACCTATGATGGCTTTGATACTTGAACTATGTCATTTTTGTTTCATGTACATCGGATACTCTCAATTTTTGAATTGGTTGGGTGATCTTATTGCTAGAGAATGCACATCTCCACATCCAACAATCTCATTTTTGTCTTCCTCATCACCATCATGTCCAACTCCCCTTGGTCTTGTTGAGTCACCCACTGGATTTTCAACTTGTTTGTCTCACTTAGCCAAACCCCTTCGGTTTTGGACAAAGTCCTGCCCCTTGTCATAGTTTTGCAAGTTGCCTCCACAACTCATCCATTGTTTCACAACTTCCATGTTTGACACTTTTGATGACACCTCCACTAGGCATCACCATTATTGATACTTGCTCCCGACAACATGTCTTTGTCTTATTTGTTTAGTAGGGAGAGTGTACCCAATAGCCACCACCAAGGCTATTTCCATAAATCATGTCTAACTTGTGCTTCGTGTGCAAATATCGCATGACAAAAAAAAAATTCTTTGGTATGCATCCCAACTCCTCAAGTCATTTTCCAGTAAGTTAGAAGTTGTATATCCCTATGGCCTTCTTACAAAAATTCATGATCGTTGTTGGATGTCGATCTTCATCTCGGAGATCTTCCACATTTTTCTCCAAGTTAGGTTGAGTAAGTGCCTCCATGCATTTTCTTGGCTCAACTCTTGGAGTCTCTGTGGTGGGTAAGCGTGTTGCATGATCTTCCACAACATCCATAATATATTGTTGATGACTATTCACTTGGGGATGTTCATACTTCTCCATGGAAACTGAAGAGTCCAACTGTCTCTTTCACTCACGTTCATGGTTTTGTAGGTTCCTCAATCGACCAATATTCCCCATGGTTGTCTTCACTGAAGTCTTTGTCACCGTCAACATTTTTTCTTCCTGCCCCTAACTACTTAGAGATGCTGCAGTGTGGATGATTTCTCACTGTTGTGTGATGTTGCAAGGTTTTTTAATGCTTTGAAAAACTCCTTCTACCAACCTGATTGAAGATATTCTAGGTGTCCTCCCGAGATTACTTTTCATCATCAAGGGTAAGCTTGTTGCTATGGACTCGTCTAAGAATAATAAGTGACTTTCGTGAATGAGTGGAATTTCTTTGGTATGTCTTAGGAATTCCAAGCCCAATATCATCGCATGATATTCCAATGGATATATCAAAAGATCCATGTTTCCAAACCACTCCCCCACTCTCAATGGTGTTGAACGAAAAATGCCTCTTACCAACATCACTATTGACTTCAACACTTTACATGTTCCAGTGCAGCTCTCAGGTTTGCAATGAAAATACTTTTTGGCTCGTTCACTCACAAAATTGGGAATTTCCCTAGTGTCAACCAAAGATTCCATCCTCATCCCACTTATTGTTGAGTCCACAAGCAGAGTCCTTCAACTATTTCAGTTTGTGAAAATTGTCCCCAACCTCTTGCATGCATTCCACAAACGTTTCCATGAATCCGTTCATCTCTTCCATAGGTTTCTACACTTGAACCATCTCTACCAAGGGTTTTGACTCCTCTATTATTGGTGTGAGTCAAGCCTCCTCCTCAACCAATAGAGCTGACTTTCCTTTCATTGGATAGTTCCTCATAAAATGATTTTGTGAATAGAGGTAACACTCAATCATCCTATCTTTACTCACTAGTGGTATGGGATGATCCTTTGTTGTTGCGCTCCATTCATGTTGGATTATCTCCTCTCTGAGTGCTTCCAATGTATTCGGTCAAAAAGTATCAATCCTCCTTTTTAAGGCCTTCAACATGTTGATCTCATACTCTATCTGTCTGTTGAATTCATTCATCCTCTCCAAGGCCTCTTAGAGTTTCTCAAATCATTGAGTTACATTGTCTCTCTTGACCTTTTGAGCTTCGTTACCTGCACCAACCATTTTTTTACTCGACCCTCTTCACCTATCCTTTTCAAGAGTTCTACACAACTCTTCTACATTTTCCCAAGTCTGCAATGAGTCCTATAGTCATATCCACATCCAAGTTCTTCATTCACCCACACGAACTTCGCCCCTAGTCTGCATATGCACATAATCTTGTGCTCAAACCACTTGTGACAGGACAACTCACCTTGTCAAACCATTCACCAAGGTCTACGCCCATCTTCCTTTGCCTTTGAGTCTATGAAAAGTCTTGCGACAGTCCTTTGTTCATCGACCTTTACCAAGAGATCAGTTTATCGAAGAAACTCTATGCTTGGTCTACTCAAGGGTTGCACCCAAGTCTATTCACAAGTCATGACTTCATTTGCAACTCGGTCATTTGCTTCCATAAAAAAACACCAAGTTTCTTCTTTGGTTGTCTCTTGGATGGGTTAGTTTGTTGAACCCTCACTAATCCTGCACCCATACTATTTGACCAACAAGTGTGCCTCTCCTCCACCAATGTTTTGGCTACAGTAGTGGTGAAGAGCCAAATATGATTTGATACCACCTCTCATGACCCCACAAGATTACTGATAAGATCTTGCAGTCACTCGCCTCTTGAAGGCATGCAACGCCATCATGGTTCTTACTTGATTCCTTGAAACACTAAGAATACTTCGTTTGGACTACGCTTCTTCACCTAGAGCATACCCATACTTTGTTCTAGGCTACTGACAAGTCACAATCCTACTCTAGTGTAATTCTTGCTTACTTTAACAATTGTTAACACAATTTAACACTTAGTCTTATTTAAGCATGCATCCATCAACATGAGAATCCAAGATAACAATTGTGGAACAAACGAAGACAAGCACCGAAATAGTGCAAGTGGAAAAAACTTTCCCTAACACCCGACTAAGTATTTATTATTTCTAAATAGTTAAAATATGAGCAGTAATGTATTGGTTTACAACTTGATAGAGTTAAACAACGCATTTCACCTCACCCATAAAATCAAGAACAAATCCATCACACCAAGACTCTTTGTCACAACCCTCTCTGCAACCACTTGCGGTGCACCTCATACATGCACAGAATCACAGACTTGTAGTCCCTTCATTTTCATAGACTTTCACCAAGCTAACATAGATTTTGATTCTTCCTCACACATGCCTCCAAAGACTTGTGTTTCTATACTTCCCGAAAACCTCCCAAAGCATCCAAATCTTGCATACTTGTCTTCCATTTTAGAAACTCTGGCTTAGTTTGTTGCCTTAGACTTGCCTCAAACTTGTTCTCCAAATCTCTTGCCAAAATGCCTTATGAATTCTTTTGGTTGTGCACCCTTGCTCTCATATGGACTCCAAGGGTCACTTGTGTGAAACATCATGTCTCTTGGGTGCGTCATGCCTCTTCGAAAACCCACACTCAACCAACCCCTCGCACCTCCTTCGGGGACCCAGTACGCCCATCCAAGCCCATGCACCCATCAATCGCTCATCTCTTGGACCAACATGCCCCATCCTTGGGCACATGCCCTTTGTCTTGTGTTATTTTTGTGTTGATCATCGTGACTCCTAGTTAGTGTTTCCATAGATTATTCCAACCTCTCTCGTACTCCCATGTTGTCGAGGCCAGATGATTCCACTCCTTGGGCATGCTCCCAAGTTTCCCCACCCTTTCCCAAACACAAACCAAGTCTCCATCAATTGTTCAGGAATGTAAGGTGTGTGCGCCCTTGGTTTTTCATGTCACCATCATGCCCCAACGTTCTCCTATTTACACCTAAATGTCTTTCTTCTCCCAACCAATCGCTTCTCCCTTATGTTCTTTGCTTGTTTCGTCACTGAATCTGTCCAAGAAATGTGTGTGCTTGGTGGGTGTCATGGTAGGCCTTACATTAATGAGTAATGACATTAATTTATAAAATTTATTTAATTTTCCAAATGGTATCAAAGTTATGTGATTATTTAATTTTTGAAATGGTATTGATGTGATTGGTAGTTGATATCTAAAATTGAAAGAATGGGACACTTTGCACTGATATCTAAAGTTAAAATATTTTGATCAAAGTGTGACTTGAATATTGAAATTTGAGAACATATTGAAAATTTATTGTAAGAAAATATTTAAGAGGCTTAGGCTACTTGACTAGAATACTTTGATAATTTATTGAAGGGTTTTGAATCATAAACTATGCGAATTTATTGAAATTTATATATAGAAAACTTGTATTCATCCATTAAAATATAACTTGATTGTAATTTGAATGGGAAACATGGAGAATTTATTCAAATTTACATTTTAAAAGATTTAATTCAAATAGTATTAATAATATGAAGAATACTCTTTCATATCACCAACTTGGATTCATCTAACATTGTATTTATTAAGGGTTGAGAGGGATCAAATCCCTTAAGGTGCAAACATTTTTTACATTGTAAAACTTGAGGAACGATTTATATCCCTAAGGATTTGAATCGTGTACTGATGCTTGATATATTATTTATATCGAAAAAGTATCATCTACAATATGGAAAATACTATCAAGAAGGTCACTTCAAAATATGAATTAGGAGGATTAAAGTAAATAATAATAAAGTAACAATGTTCAATGGATTTCTCATAACGAGAATAGTAAGAAAGTAATAGATTTTATATCATCACTAAAATCAATGCACCCTTTTATTGTGTGTTATAACGAGATCCAGCAGTCTTACTACCCTGCCCCGTGGAGACAACCTCATAAAAATCTGAAACCGATTCTCATCTTTAAAATACAGACCCCATAGCCCAATGGAAATTTAAGCATTCTTTCAGCCAATTATTTCAAACAAACAAACAAAAATTGAACTGTCATAACTAGCCTAACATTTTAAAGCTAAAACAAATCTAAATCCTATAGAGAGATCCCTCTCTGAAGCTAGAAGGGATAGATCCAAGCTTCCAAACTGGTTTGGTAGTTACCTCTGTCTTTTCTTCTACAACCTCTGGAAATTACAGACTGATAACATAGTGGCAACCATACTTGGGAAGAACAAATTTTCCAACTTTATGAATTATCTTCCCTAAGTAAGAAAACTTATTTCTGGACAATTAAAGATCTACAAATCTTAAGAGATAAATGTTCAGAGGTTGTAAAAATTTGTAAATAGTTAATTAGGTTTTTAAATTTTAAGTTTTGGCTCCAAAAATAATTCACACTAGATCTCATCTTGATCCAGAACCTGTAAAAGTAGTAGATAAACCTAAAAAATTGTTTAGAAAAATAAGTGCAGCAGAAAGTCAAGGGAGTAGTAGTCCTCCTCCTAGGGAAACCTCTCTTCCAGAGAATTTTGTCACAATCCAAGACATCCAATTTGATATACCATTTGAGCATAGCCTTTTCAGAACAAAATCTGATAGCTTTGTGGATGAAACGGTTTTAGATCAAGCTATCCTCCAACCTAGTACACCTGAAAGACACTCTCCTAGATCAAATCTTGATCAGCAAGTCCTACAAAACTTTAATAAGTTACAAGATCTAGCATAAGACTTTGATCAATATTTGCACAAATCATACATTCAACAGTCTATTGAACTTTCTTCCCTGACCATTTCTGCATCTTCTATCAATCCTTTATTAACTCATCCTATATCTTCCATCCCTGCTTCTTCCACATCTTCCACCACTTCTCCATCAATTTTACAGATACCATCTAGCCTGTCATAGGAGTTCCTGTTATCCATCCTCCTCCACCAATCATGGAATCAAGATATGCTCCCCTTGTTTTGGTTGCTCCCTTACACAATATGCCACAGGATTATCAAACTAGGATTCCTCAATTTGATGGCATTGGAAATATGATTGCACAACATGTTTACAAGATTAATGACTTCTTTGACATGCAAGAAGTAGATGAGGAAGATGTCAAAATGAGTTTGTTTTCCCAAAGCTTAAATGGAGAAGTTAGGAAATGGTTCAAAGCCTTACCAACTGCTAGCCTTAATGACATTACTGCCTTTCACCAATCGTTTCTCAATAGATGGGAAGTCAAGAAAAATCCACTTCAAATATTATCTGAATATGAAAGTATTAAAATAAACCAAGGGGAAAGTGTATATGATTATTGCACTAGACTTAACAATATTTATAATGCAATTTCAACAAACATTAAACCTCCTCAAGGATTAGCTTTGATCAAATTCCCTGATGGTTTTGATGTTGACATGTCTTATCAATTGAGAGAGAGAAACCTTGCAACTTTGGAAGAAATGCAAAGAAGTGTTATGAGTGTAGAGGCAAATATGTTAGCTAAGAGAGATAGATAGAAAATAGAGAGGAGAGTAATTATCAAGGAAGAACCATCTACCTCTTATGTTGATCCTAAAATAGACTCCTTATTCAGAACTATGGAAAGGATGATGGAAATATTAGACATCACTAATAGGAATCCACCAAGAGAAAATCAACCTGGTGCCCAAATAAAAAATCCTAATTTTAGGAGAAATCCACCCCAAATCAGACAAAGAGAACCTAGAGAACAAAGAGAACAAAGAGAACAAAGAGGCTCAAATCAACAGATTAGGCCACCTTTTCAAGAAGATTATGCTGATGAAGGGGAAGAAACAATTTGAGGGACTTGATGATGTTCACATTAATCTAATGAGAATAAATGATAATGATTATATTTTTCTTACCCAAGAAGAACATGATATTTTCCTTCTTTCACAAACTAAAGTTGATGAGGAAGAATCAGAACAAAAATCTTTTAAAAATGCAATTATGGAAGTTCATAGATAGTATAACTTGAGAAGTAAGAAGTCCAATGATAATCCAACCAAGAAATCTTCCGACTTTAGAAAGACAGCAGACACACCTGCCAAGAAAGTTCCCGATAGCCCCCCAAAGAAAAACTCAGAAGTCCCAACCAAAAAAACATCTTATTCTATATCAAAAATAGCTCAAACTGATGTTCCCTCCACCAACCAACCCAAAGATACTTCACAGAAGAATGTTGTTGAGAAATCAAATCTCCCTAACAAAATAAAACTCAAACCTCATTCAACCTGGAAAGTGAATTGGCAAAACTCAAGATACCTATTCCTCTAACAGAGTTAATGAATAAGAATGTTTACAAATCACAAGTGATAAAATCTCCGAACATAGAGGCAAGTATGGGTACAGACACAATAAACATTGTTGATGATCAACCAAATTTATTATTTGGGCCTGAAGTTGATGGAAAATTTGAAAGTGGTGTTGTACCTCCTTTTTATGTCAGTTTAAACATTCATGACAAAAAATTGCACAATGCCATGCTAGACTCTGGTGCTTCCCACAACCTTATGCCTAAGGCTGTTATGGAAAAATTAGAAATTGATATCACTAGACATTACAAGGATTTATATTTTTTTGATTCAAGTAAGGTAAAATGCAGAGGTCTTATCAAATATTTGTGTGTTACTTTAGCACAAATCCCAACCAAGAGCATGGTAATGGACACAGTTGTTGTAGACATACCTCCTAAATATGGCATGTTACTGTCTTGCTCATGGGAAGCCAAATCACAGGGTACCCTACAACTGGACATGTCTTATGCCACCATATCATTATTTGGTCAACAGAGGAGATTATATAGGGAGACACCGATGAAATACATGGTCAGTAGTCAAGATAAACCACATAACTATCCCTTATATTATGTTCATTCATACCTTGATTCTTTTATTTTATACAATGATGGAGACATGGAAAGACATATTGCAAATCTCTAGGATGATGTTTATAACTTGGAGGAAAACAAAACAACCCATGAAGAAGACAAAACAGTGGCGATACAATATGATGAACCAAAAGAACCTCTGTGAAGTTTATACTTTGATGGTGTTGTTAGTAAGGAAGGATCAGGAGCTGGTGTGTGGGTTTCAAATTCAAAAACAAGACATACAGAAATTCATTCCTATAAGTTAAATTTTCAATGCACCAACAATATATCTAAATATGAAGCCTTAATGCTAGGTTTACAATTGTTAAAAACACTTGGTGCTAAGAGAATTTCAATTAGGGGTGATTCTAAACTCATAATAAAATAGATCAAAGGTGAATACTCTACTAAACACCCAAGATTGAAAGCCTACAGAAATGTTGTTCTAGATTTCCTGCAGTGCTTTACTGAATATGATTTACAAGCCATTCCCAAAGACCAAAACATTCTTGTTGATGGTCTATCTATCTCAGCTGCTACTTGTATGATACCATTTCATCCTAATCGCCAGTATACAGTTGAAGTGAAGTGCAAACATGTTGTCCCAGACAATATCAGGTATTGGAAAGTTTTTGGAAATGATGAACAAATTGAAATTTTTTTGCAATCAAAGATGTAGATAGCGATGATGAAAAGGAAAATGTAAATAAGATAGGTTTAGAATAAATAAATCAAAAACAAGAAGATATGGACATTTTACAATTGAAAGATGATATTTTTCCTAGAGGATTAGTTCCTTTGGAAGAGTTGTTTGATTTTGATGATGTGGCTAAAAAACCTAAAATTGAACCTACTTGAAAGGAAGTTGAAGACTGCAACATAGGAACTGAAAAATAACCAAAGATGAATAAACTGCCAAAATCTTTACCTCCTGCTCAAAAACAGAAATATATAGAATTGTTCAAAGAATTTATAGATGTTTTTGCATGGAGCTATGAAGATTTAAAATCTTATGATACTAGCATTATACAACATAAAATTCCCATAAAAGAAGATCAAAATCCTTTCAAACAAAAACTTAGGAAAATTGACCCAAAGTTGATGCCTCTGATTGAAAAGGAAACAAAAAAAAAAATGTATGATGCTAAAATCATTGTCCCATTAAGATTTTCTAAATGGGTGTCCAATTTAGTTCCAACCAGAAAGAAGAATAGAGAAATCAGACTATGTATTGATTTCAGAAACCTTAATAAAGTCTCTCTCAAAGACAACTATCCCTTGCCCAAAATGGACCATATTTTGTAGAAGGTAGTTGGGTCCAGTAGAATTTCTCTATTAGATGGTTTTTCTGGTTACAACCAAGTTTTAGTCCACCTTGATGATCAAGAGAAAAGAGCATTTACTACACCTTGGGGCACTTTCATGTATGTGAAAATGCCTTTTGGTTTAATGAATGTTGGGGCTACATTTCAGAGAGAAATGGGTATTTCTTTCATGGATGAACTTGGAAGATTCATTGTTATATACCAGGATGATATCACTATTTTTTCAAAAATAGATGGCGAACACTTACTCCACCTTAGAAGAGATTTTGAAAAATGTAGGAGATTTGGAATTTCACTTAATCCAAAGAAAACAGTGTTTGGTCTAGAAGAAGGTAAATTTCTCAGACATATCATATCAAAGGATGGAAATAAAATTGATCCCAACAAAATTGAAGCCATTCAAAAAATAGATCATCCCAAAAACATAAAATAATTACAGTCTTTCATTAGAAAAATAAACTTTCTAAGAAGATGTATCCCTAACTTGGTAGAACTTATCAGAAATATAACAAATATGTTGAAAAAAGACACAAAAATAAAATGGACCATAGAAGAAAAACATTCCTTTGATCAGGTGAAACAAGCCTTAACAAACGCCCCTATGTTTATCAGCCCTGATTACACAAAAGATTTCCTCCTATTCTATTTTTCCTCTGAGTATACTATTGCAGCAATTCTTTTGCAGAAGAATAGTGAAGGCCATGAACAACCTATTTCTTTCTTTAGTAAATCCTTAAGAGATGTTGCATTGAATTATAACATCATGGAAAAGCAAGCTTTTTCTTCGGTGAAAGCAATCAAAGATTTCAAAGTATATATTCTCCACTCACACATTATTGCTTGTGTCCCTAATTCTATGGTAAAAGATATTCTGACCCAAGACAGTCCTGATGGAAAAAGGGGTAAATGGATTGTTTTTATCCTTGAATTTGATATTGACATCAAACCAACCAATCTCATTAAGGATCAAGAATTAGCTAAATTGGTGGCTGAGTCCAATTTTCATGCTTTGGATATTAATTTTCTAGCTGCAGTGGATGAATAAGAAGAGCAGGTGACTCCACAAGTTAAAGAGGTTTTCTCAGCCTCTCCTTGGTATGCAGACCTAATTTGTGTTTTACATCATTTAAAAGATCCTCCTGATTTAACCAAAAATAAAGCTAGATTACTTAAACTCAAAGCTATGAAGTATTGTGTTTTAAATGGCAATTTGTATGTGAGATCGGAAGAG
>CBVK0100604196.1:0-10486 GCA_900067695.1 Picea abies | reverse complement strand
AAACTTGAACAAAAATATGATATATTGAAGCTAAAGCTGTGCAAATATCCCCTTTCATTCAAGTCTAACAATCACAAATCCATAGTTTTTGCTCCCAAACAACGATGGTCTTTGTTTACAAAATCATACATTTATAAAGGCCACAGGATCAAAACATTCCTTGTGGAAATTATCAAATTTGTTCCAAAAATTATGGGGAATACAATCTGCCAAATTCATATTTCTATCTAAAACTAACAGCCTAATCTAAAACCATGTAAAGAAATAGCATGTTCAGAGATGCCACTATCGATCCAACCTCCTTTAGAATTCGTATATACCTGAAAACGCACAAAAATACATGATTTCAGATTGCATTTTAATTGTAAAATCAAAAAATTTGAATTTTAGTAACTAGCTACAGAATCTCACGATTCTGTAGCTAGTTATTATTATAAACAGAATCGTGTTTTATCAATTCAATCAAAACATAAATAGATGCAATTTGAGCAAACAAATCTTGTATGCTAATTCAAAATAAAAACAAAATCATCTTAAAATCACTTTTAAAATACAATACCTCGGATTCAGGGATTTTAATCAAGCTAATTTTGAAATGACAATGGCAATGGCCGCCTCCACATTTTTAAATACAACAGAGCCTATGGTCTTCTGTCTTTTATCATTAGCTTGCAATCTGTCATTTTTATTAGTTAGCACATTCACTCGGTCCTCCAAGGACTTGATCCGAGATTGGAGCAAAGGGATGTCTCTGTAATACCGGTCGAGCCACGACTAACATTCATTGCACTGTGGTTGAACAGGCTATGTATTCACAGGTGAGGAAATTCTTATTTGACCTGTAGGTACTCTGTCGAGTTTGATCCCAAGGAAGTTGGGGTTATCTATAAGACACGGTGGGAGGTTTGTCACATATTCATAAGGCTTAACTGATCAAAGTCCGTGTGAGTATGGATACTCTTTGGTTAGAAACCATTCGATTTCAGAATCGAAATCTTCACTTAACAGAATTGGTTTTTGGTTTGTGTTTTCTTTAGGTTTATTACAAGCACACCGTGAAACCCAACGCGCGACCTTTTTACCCTTGTAATTGATATCACTGTAACCTTTACCCTTTTTCCTTGCAGACTTTTTAACAGGCTTACCACCATCTTTTGGACATGAATCAGGCAGGTTGTTGGGTTGGGTAGTGTTTGGGTAGGTCGAGGGTTCAATAGAGGGCAAGAGCGAAGGAGGGGGAATGACAGGCCTAACAAGAGTTTCTGTAACAACGGATTTGTCAACTTGTCCTATTTCAGAACTGGCAAAACCATTCCTTAACAATAAAGTGTCCCAACAATCACCATTCAACTTCAACTCATGAACCATAATAACTTTAATTAAATAGTGTTGGAAGAGGCTGGAGTCGTCTTTCTCCCTTTTGAAATGCTTATCCATTTTGTATAAACTCCAAAGGAGAAAATATGGCATGTTTAAGGGAAAATCGATGAAACTCATGAGCAACCGCAAGTGGTATAACAAAACTAGACCGTATCTACCCTCACAAGTAATGAACTGCTTGACAATAGCTAACAAATCGTGCCATCTAGGTTTTAGAGCTGTAACGGGCATACCTTTATCGCAGCTGTTAATCTTCCTTGAGGTAAACAATAGTGACCAGGGTACTTCGTCAACCTTTGAATTTTTAAACCATTTTTGTCCCATGGCTGGCAGACCAGTGGCTGAGCTACTGAAATCTTCGTTCAACTCGATCTGGACGTCCCCAATTTTGGCTCTGCAACCATCAAACGTTAGCACGAATTGTTGAGCAACTGCCAGGTTAAAACCCTCAAACTTCTCAACAAATACCCGCCAACCATTCCTCTCTAAGTCCTCTTGGGCATTATCAAACAAGAACAAAGTTTGGACACCGTTGGGTTTGATTCTCACTACATGAGCCATAGCTAATAGCACAAAATCAATAGGGTATTCTACGGTAGGGTTTGATAGGATAGACACAGAACCATTATCCCGAAGCTTCCCCAACACAATGCAAAGGCAACCCGAAATGCAAGGGTAGAGCGTTAATGCTATGCGTGCGAGGATAGTGGTGTAAATCGAGGCCATGCAAGAACGTCATATCGGGTTGTACTTGGAACGACGCCTTTGTGTAATGGCATATTCAAATCATAACAATGCATATCCAAAAGAATTTTAATCAACATGTCAGATGAACCATTACATAACCACGATTTGACCCAAAAATCAATGTGTCAATCAAACCATTGTGTCAAAGATTTTGTAAATCAACACCATATTAACAATAATCAAATGCATAAATTTTTGGTGTTTCAATAAATATGTGACCAGTGGTGTGTTTGAGGTCAAGGAGTTATAACCATATAAACAAGTAGGTTCGTGATAAACCGAATGATCATTTTGATGTAATCAACATGAATTCCAACTGTGGGTTTTCACGCTTGTAGTCGTAAAAATGAAAACGAAAAGCAGGTATGCAAAAAGAGAAGAATAATGATATCATTTAAACAGTTGCGACAATTAATGAGGGTTTAGAAAACCTTGTGTAGGTAGCTTGTAAAAAAATATAGAGATTAATATGACTACCAACAATGGCGACACACTGGTAGAAGTAGTTATCTCTGCCAAACGAACAAGTCCAGATTAGGATAATGAGAAAAAATCCAACTCGAAAACAACAAGAAAATTGTTTGAACATCATCATCAATCATAAAAAATTCCAGTTTCAGATTGCTTGATATTTTAAAAGATGAAAACTGATGACAATCTTAACAAAAGCGAGCCACGATATTAAGGTTAAAATCTCCAATATTGTTCACAGAGCCACTGCTACAGCAGGCATCCATAGCCTCGACAAGGATGCCATTTAACCCACTCCAATATCTGTATCCTGCCAAGAAGTTTCAGATCAAAACGAAGGACATTTAAGGTCAAAAGATTCCATATCTGAGAATTTTCATATACCTGACATTGCTTTGCTCCCAGTGGGCCTGTTCAGTACCCCAGCGAAGTTATCTTGGCGTCATGCATGTATTTACCTACTACCAGCAGACCTGTTCAGTATCCCGGTGGGCTTACAAGCACTTCCCACAGCTCTTTAATGATTTATTTAGTTTTAAGGATATTTAATTGAGCGGGGTGACGCTGAAAATTGTGATATTTAGGACATATTTTAATAAATTACAGACCTTGAGAGAATTTTTAATTGTCCTTCATTAAGATCTAGAGATGGTTTATTGAAAAACCGACCTTCAAAGGCGGGGAGACATCTCTGATTTGTTCTCTTAAGGAACAGGGACATCGTAAGAGGAAATGGATGATCATGAAAATCTTCAATTACAGATTGA
This sequence comes from Picea abies, assembly GCA_900067695.1. Classification (NCBI taxonomy): domain Eukaryota; kingdom Viridiplantae; phylum Streptophyta; class Pinopsida; order Pinales; family Pinaceae; genus Picea; species Picea abies. The sequence goes on along the minus strand of CBVK0100604196.1, from coordinate 7,121 downwards.
AATCAAGAAACGCCATTCAAACAACAAGATTTATTCAACATGGTTGTAAACTTCAGAAGCATATCATAATTGATGTTTAAACAACCTTTAGTAGTTATTTCAGAGGAGAAATTCTTTTGTTTTCTTTGTCCGAATAGTTCATGATGCAAGTATATGTAAAATAAAAACTGGTAAGCATAAGGGAAAAATCAAAACCAAAAAAACAAAGAAAAAATGAAAAGAAAACAAAGGAAAAATATTTACACAGTGTACACAGGGTTGTCATCAAGTGAAATACCTTTTTAGAGCTTGGCCATTCACTAGATAGGTGACTGGCTGTCCCTCTAGACTCTGTAATCTGAAAGAGCTGGGACCCAATTTCTCAGCAATAAAAAATGGTCCTAGCCATAAGTTCTGAAACTTTGTATGCTCTCCCTTTCCCTCATGTGGTTTGTCCCATTTTAGGACAAGGTCACCTACTTCAAAGTTTCTGTCAGAGGCAGATTTGGAATCAAACCAGCTTTTAACCACAAGTTGATGCTGATCCAACTTTCGTTTTGCTTGAGCCCTCACTTCCTCTAGTTTTAATAATGCGTTAATTCGATTCTCCAAAGGGGGGCAATCCTCTTCTTGTATTTTCTATGATAGCTGCAGTGAGGGAAGAAGAATATGTGGTGGCAGAATTGCCTCTCTACCATAGACAAGAAAGAAGGGAGAGTAACTCACAACAGTTTTCAGAGTTACTCTATCAGCCCAGATTACATTTAACAATGCATTATGCCAATTTTATGGTTTTCAGATATCGTTCTCTTGATGATTTTAATCAGATTTTTATTAGTTGATTCTGCCAATCCGTTACCTTGAGGGTAATAGCTGGCATAATATTTTAATTTAATTCCTTTTTCTAGAGAGAAATCACTCATATCAAGAGATGAAAAATAGGAAGCGTTGTCGAATACTAGATAGTCAGGGATACCAAAACGAGTAATAATATTTGAATTCAAAAAGACAATTACCTGGCTGGTATTTACAGCTTTTAATGGGGTAGCTTCGGACCACCTAGTGAAGTAATCCGTGGTTGTTATGATAAAATTATGCTGCTATGAGGATGGCAGATTGATTGGGCCTATAATATCAAGACCCCACTGCTGAAAAATGGGAGTCTACTGAAACAGGCTGCAGAGGGAAAGCTGGTTTCTTTATCCGTCTGGATGTTTTTTGACAAATAACACACTTGTGACACAAGGCATGGTCATATTTGAAAAGTGTAGGCCAGTAATAACCTACTCTTAATACTTTATGGGCATTGGTATCTCTACCAAAATTCCCACCAGCTTCTCCTGCGTGCAATTCTAATAAGACCTTTTCTGCTTCATCTTTCTCAAGATAGCGCATTAGTACTCCATCAAAATTTTGACGAAATAGAATACCATTAATCAACTAAAAGGATAAAAATTTCAATATTAGCACTCTTCTTTTAGTGGGATCCAGGTGACGGGGGGGTTACCCATGTTCAAGACATAATTTTACATCATCATACCAGGGGCTAACAGGGTTTTGTGCACAGCAGATTAAATTTTGGTAGTGCTGTCCTGGGTTTGACATATCATTTTCCTCTTGTTGTTCTGTCGCTGAGTCAGTGACTAACTTGCATATCCCTTGACCTCTCACTATTTGCACTGGGGTGATTTCTATGTCATACTCTTGTAAGGAGGTGACCCAGTTCACTCTCTTTTCGCCTAGTTCTTTCTGTACTAACAGATTTCTGACAGCTGAGTAGGGGACGATAATTTTCATCCTAGAATTCAAAAGATAAGATCGGAAGTGCTTTATTTCTTTAAAAACAACATAGGCTTGTTGATCTACTGTTGGGTAATTAAGTTCTGCACCTTTGAAGGCTGAGTTCGTAAAGGCAATTGGGACTTCATTGTTTTTAGCGTTCTTTTGAGTTAGGACAATAGCGTAGGAGCGGTCAGAAGCAAATGTGTAGAGAGTGAAGTATTGCGAAAAGTCGGGGCTCATCAGAGAAGGAGCGTCTATTATGGCCTTTTTTATTGAATTAAAATCTTGGTTTTCTAAGGGTCCCCAATGATATTGTACGTCTTTTTTTATTAAGTTCTGTAAAGGTCTCACCATTTCTGAAAAACTGGGGATGAATCTCCTGACAAAGTTTATTTGGCCTAAGAAAGACTGCATCGACTTTTTTGACGAGGGAGGGGGGAGTTTCGAGATGACTTGAGTCCTTTCAGGGTCGATAATCATCCCTTCGCTTGATACAATAAATCCTAAGAGCTTACCTTGTTCTACTGTGAAGATAGATTTTTTAGGATTCAAGGAAATGTCGTACTTACGACATCACTGTAGAACGGATATTAAATGAGATAGATGCTCAACTTTGTTTTTTGAGAATACAGTAACGTCATCCAGGTAAAATATGACAGATTGATTGATTAAGCCTCATAAAGCGATGTCCATCACTCTCTGGAAAGTGGCACCAGCATTAATGAGTCCAAAGGGCATTTTCCTATAAGCGTAGGTGCCCCATGGAGTGCGGAAGGTAGTTTTAAGTTGGTCTGGAGGGGACATTAGGACTTGGTTATACCCTGAAAAACCATCCAATAAGGATAATATTTTAGAACTAGATACCTATTGAAGGATCTGTTCCATGGGAGGGACAGGGTAGTTGTCTTTGTCAGATGCTCGATTAAGATTTCGGAAATCGACGCATAGTCGAATTTCACCACTCTTCTTCTGAATAGGGACAAGATTAGAGACCCATTGCGTGTGCCTAACTGGAAAGATTATCTTAGCATTTAGGATTTTATTTAATTCTTTTTTGATAGTCGGTTCAAGTTTTGGGTGCATTTTTCTTAACTTTTGTTGAAACGGTAAGGTTTGGGGTTTCATAGGAATGACGTGTTGTATGATGTTAGGATCAAAGGTTTTTAGGTCGTCGTACGTCCAAGCAAAAACATCTTTGAATTCCTTAAACAATTTAATAAACACCATTTTCTCTTGTTCAGAACACCCCACCCCTAAATTAATGCACTGTGGATTGTCTTTAGTTCCCAAGTTTACTTTTCATACGTTAAAGAGGAACTATTTGTTTTACAGTTCACTGATTTTTTGAATTTGTCTTGAAGATCATAAATTTTTTCTAATCTAACTACAGATTTAGGTATAGAATTTACTATGTCCGATGAAGATTCAGGAGATATCAGACCTGGTATTACTGTGAAGTCACGAAGATTCTCATCATGAGTACATTCGTCGATCACCGCACCTTGGAAATTTTCTTCCATATGTAGGAAACTAATAATTTGTTGATCGTCATCGAAGACTCTCCAATTTGTGATGTTGTCAGGGACGGATGGCTTGAACAACAGTTCGATGGAGAATGCATTCGGGGACAAGCCTTCTGCAGGAAAGAGTTTCAAAGCTACATTAGCTAACAAATCGGCTTTCGAATTATTCAATCTAGGAATAGAATTTATGTTAAAAGCAAAAAACTTATTCATCAAATTCCATACCTTTGATTGGTAGCTTTTAAGATGCGGAGATAAACAATGAATATAATTTTTTACCTATCTAACCACAATTTCTGAATCGCCAAAGACAGTCAAATTTTGAACGTTCATATCTAATGCTTTCCTGAGGCCTTGTAATAAAGCCTCATATTCTGTTGTGTTGTTTGTACATTCAAACTCTAACCTGCATGCAATTAGGGTTTTGTTACCTGTTGGATCAATAATCACATAGCCCGCACCAGCTCCTTCCTTGGATTTTGACCCGTCAAAGTAAACAGACCATATTTGATTTTTGTTAGGTGCATGAGACCATTGGGTAGAAATTGTTGGCTTCATATATGTCACAATTTTAGACTGCTGCCCTGGGTTAGTGATAGCGAAAGTTTTGGCCATGAAATTGCCGAAAAAGGTATCCATCCCTTGTATTTCGAGTGAATCGGCAAAAGGTATAAATAGTTCATTAGGATCATTTAAATCTGTCACTGTGAACTTTAGGTAACGTTCACGATTTACCTTGATTCTGTTGGGCTTTCCATTCTCGAGCAGCCACAAGTGAGACCAATCTGTCGCGAAATAGTCGTCTAGTTGTTCTGACCAGTCTCTGCTTAAAAAAAAACCACAAACTTCTGGAATATCTACAACAATAATACCAATCACTTGATGAACTTTGGGGTTAGATGATAATCTTATAAACACATTCCTTAATTCGCCTATAACTTTAACACTAGTTCGATCAAGTTGGATGATCTTTAACGTGGATGGTTGAACTTCAGCATTAATCTTCTGAGACACAGACCATGGCATTACATTGGATGAAGCTCCTGAATCTACCATACAATTGTGCATGTTCCTATTAAATATTTCAAAAGTTAACAAAAATGGAGGGACGTTTCTAGGAGTACTAATGGTGGAAGCTTGTTGCTTTTTACCCACATCCTCTAAAAATAATTTATTTATATTTGTTACATTATTTACAGGAAGGTCTCTTTTCTCGTGAGGATTAGGATTATTCTTAGTGGAGGCCTTATGAGGAACTTTTGGGTTGTTCTGAAAACCTTTGTTACTGCTTGGATTGTCGTTTTTGTTGTTCTCTGCAATATTCTGTCACATTTTTTGTAGCAGAAACGGGAATTTTAATAATTCGTAAACAGAAATGTTAGCCCTTAACTTTTTTATATCTTCAAATAAATCATAATCTAATCTTGGGTTCGCATTATTCTGTTTAGTCTCAGTTGTTATAGACTGTTTTGGGGGAAAATTCATCGTGTTTTCAGAAGAAGGCTTGTTTGTTGTCTTACTCCTAGTATTGTAAAGATGTACTGTCTCGAAATTAGCTTGAAAAATGCTATTCGAGAAGTGTCCAAAAATGTTCGAAGAGGATTCATCTTCTTCTACTGTCTCTTGTTCAGCTACTTCCTCAGGGATCTCAGGAGGTATCAAGTTATCATGTGCTTCTAGAATCATTTGAATAGTGAATTGCAGGATTTCTAGATTTAAGCCTTCGGTATTTGAATTAGGTCGGTTGGTGGGAAAAGGCTTCCTAAATAGGGGTTTGTAAGGCCCTTTGCTCGAAGAAGCTTCTTCGGCTGTCCTTTTCAAATCTATAACTTGATTTGACAGTTTTTGAATGAGTTTTTGTAAGTTTTCTAGATCAGAGTTTTCCGATTGCGTTTTGTTTTGGGCAGGTCTAGGGAGGATTTTGATTTTCTTTTTGGAAGATGAACTAGTCTCTATTTCGTTGCTAGTAGTGTCTTTTAAGTTGAGGATGTCTTTCTCAATCTGACTGGCCTCTTCGAAGGCCTCTAACAACGTGGCTTTCTTAGATATCTTTACCCAAATGGCTATACTTTGATGTAAGGCTTTCGTATAGTATGCTATAATAAGATTCTCAGCAGGCATCGAATCCATAGGGATTTGGTTCTTTACTGTTAAGAATCTTTGGTTAAATTCTTTGATTTTCTCTTTGGGGTTCATTCTTAAACTAGAAAGCTCCATGACTAGAACTTCTGGGGACTTGTCGTCTCCAAACTTCTCAAGAAAACAGGATTCAAACTTCTCCCATGACACGATGGTATGGGGTTGTTGGGAAAAGTACCAGGTAGAGGCATTGCCTTCGAAGGTGTAGGGAAACAATCTACAGACTATGTCTTTGTGCTTAACATTACGGAGTCTAATTGCTAACATAAAAATTTTGATGTGATCTTCGATGATCTGTTTAGAGTCCGAGTCAAATTTAGGGAGCCACTTCTTCGGGTGTTTGGGTAAGAGATGTTGAGAACCGGGTATGGCCACTGCATCTTGGTTGAGCCAGGGTCTGGTAGAATTGTTCTGGTTGGCCATTGGTGTGGGTGGTGTCGAAGGCTAGGATGAGGAAGTGCCTTCTTCAGAGGATTCTTCTCCAGAAGAAGAAGGGGATGAAGGAGGTGGTGAGAGTGGTATACCAGATCCTCCTGCTGTAGGAGTGAGGATTGGATCTGTAGGGTTTAAAGTGAGCTTAGTGCCTCCAAGTTGTTCTCTGATATCAGAGAAATCTAATGGTTGGTCCAAAGGTCAGTTTGGTTGTCTTAAACGGGCGAAGGCACTATGTGTTCTTATCATAGATTGGCGGACAATCTCTTGTACGTCACCACTTGTAGTATTTGGAGTTACTGGTTCAACTGTGATCCATAGATCGTCGTTTGATGTGGTTTCTGTTTGAGGGACAATGTTGTCGTTTGAATGACTTATTTTCACTATAGGTGAGCGGTTGGGTGGTGGAGGAGTCTTACGACCACCTCGTGCCATTAATAATTTTCAGGCCCTCCTTCTAGGGTCATTTGTTGATGGGCGAAATTGATCGCTCGTCAACTGGAGGAGTGAATCCGGTCCGGGGTTGTCTAATTAACCCAAGTCTTTTGGATTAATCCACTCCAATGGGTTTAGTGCCTCCGTTGGCCAATCTAGGTCCTAAGAAAGTAAAAAAAAAAAAAAACTAAAGAAACTAACTAAGTGAAAAACAGTTGCTGCAAACTATATACAAATCTAATATATATTCATAATTTGCTAACTAATATTTATAAAATAGTAACTCTAGTTATTAAATGTACGGTGTATCGATATGATTAAATCTCAAATATATGTACAGTATTCACAAAATGCAAATTTTAATCGAAATCTGCAAAAATCATTGATTTATGATAGCAAAGTTATTGTCAGTGTTTTTGAATTATTTTTTTTATAACTTTTATGAACAAGAAATGAAATGACAACTATCTAGTTGCGAAATAAAAATAAAAATCTATACAGTGTATCTAAACTACAGAAAATTGTTATATTAATTAAACTAATAGAATGCTACTAGCAAACTAACCTGTAATCACATATCCTATGTGTCCTGTGCGTAGCATTTATGTTTGTTGTTTGATGAGGCCAACTCGCACCAGATTTTACCAATGCTTCTCGTAAATGCGAAGCAGTAACGCTTTGAATGCTAATGACAGAACAAGTAAGATATGTAGCGACAACAATTTATAATTTGACAAACGATCATATTAAGATAAATCTGAGTATGAAAATTTGCATATAACTGCTCATTGAATAAAGAAGATCAATCTTTTAATCATCAAATGTGAACAG
>CBVK0100604191.1:0-30427 GCA_900067695.1 Picea abies | reverse complement strand
TTGAACCTCTGAGGACAACAGTCCTCCCTAGAACCTCCCTACCACCCTGAAATATCAATCTTTTCTACTGAAACTTATTACAGTGATATAATGTTCATCAATGGCTTACTAGTCTCATCATTGTTCTACTACACTACCCTGCTCTGTCTACCTCACTATCTTCCTACACACCTGCCTTGCACTTTTTGTTCTTCTTCCTTTTATGCTCTGTGCGCCATGTCCATTCAATGCACCATTCCTCTTCTATGTATTTCAGCTGCTACACACTACCTCCTTCTACACGCCTGAATCACTCTCAACAGCAACACTCATCTCTTCTTTTTTATGCATTCTTATAGTCTCTATGCACCTTGTGCATACTATATGTGCAATGCTTTTGCATGCTCTACCCCCCACCATTGTTCTCCACATTGGGATATTCACTGCCACTCCACATTGCCACTGCTTCACTCCCTCAAGCATCAAAACACTCTCTCTATTCTGCATGTTCTCCTCGTGTCGAGTCCTCTTCCTAATCATCATGGCAATTCCTCAGCTTTTTTGGTAGTTATACCCATGCGTTCATCATCACTGGGTGTTATGATGAGATTCCTTAGCCTGTCTAGCAGTCGGATGAGATTCCTTAGCCTGTCTAGCAGTCGAGACTCTTCGTCTTCTCTATTATAGTTGAGCTCATCCTCTTTGTTGCAATTATAGGCTTCAATGGTCTTACATCTATTAATAGCCTCTATGAACAGTCTTCATGCCACTAGAATATGCCTTGAGACTCTTCATCTTCTCTGGTGATCACCCTGAAGTCTCTTCGAGTCCTCTGGTAGTAACCATCAGTTGTTTCTAGCAGTTACACTGTGAACCTCCAATAAAACACATCAGCAACTGAATCGCCAACCGTCCAAGAACCATGATTTGGTTCTGCTAACTGAATTGTAACTGAACAATTAATCATGAAGAGAAATAGTAGCCCTTTGATCAGATTTCTAAGTATCCAACACCATTGGATTACAAGCACAGAGTCTCGCGTTGATTTTGCCATTTCACATTTCGACATTTCAGAATTTCAACAATTCTTGTGGTGAGATATCTTGACGCTCCATGTTGCGATCCCTGAAACTCCAAAAAAGGAGCTTAACTAGACTAGCTCCTTCCCTTCTCATGACCATCGGTGGTGACCAGGCACTTATCCACAAAGCCCTTCACAATTCACAACTTTAGGACTCCTGTGATGCAGGTTCTCGACTCTTCATGTTGCAATCGTCGAAACTTCGAAATGGAGTTTAGCTCCACTAGCTTCTTCCCCTCACGCGACCACTGACGGTGACCACAACCTACACCAAAAGGTTTTTTTTTCATTTCGGCATTTCGCGATTTTGCATGTCGTGAATTCCTGTTGCGAGGCATCTCGACTCTCTAAGTCGCAATCTCCGAAATGGAGTTTAGTTGTTAGCACCTTTCTCCAACTCTTGACGATGTGACCATAGCCTATGACCACTCGCTAATCATTTTAGTGCTTCACTCTTCAGATCAATGGTCCATGATCCATGCTGATCGGTCGACTATCCTCTGCCCTGAAACTTCAGCTTTCAGGACTTTGGTGGAGAGTTGATGCTAAAACTCCTGAAACTAAATTCCTAGAATGACGTCACTCGATGATGTGTAATGGTCTGTGTGTTTTCCATGTGTCACTCATAATTGTGATTTCCAGGTTCCTAAAATGCCAAATCAACTTGACACTTGTCCTTATATTATTGTGCCATGTGTCCTTTCTGATGTAGGCTGCCACCTTCACCTCCTAGGTTTGACGGCCCAGATTTTTCCTTGATCCAATGACTAGGATTATTTCGTGATTTCACATATCATGAGTTTGATAGGTTAGGGAACCCCGTTCCTTTGATATTTTATTTCCTAGTCTGTGAAATTTCGAAATGGAGTCTTTCTTGATGTGCATGTTTTGGGATTTCGGGGTTCGCTACTTCAAATGTTAAAGTTCCTTTGATCTTTGATTTCTCGGTCTACGAAACTCCGAAATGGAGTCTCTGTTGATGTGCCTATTTCAGGATTTTGGCTTTTTGCATTTCACAACTTCAGGACTACTTCAGGACTCCTGTGATGAAGAGTCTCGACTCTTGACTCCTCCAACTCTCGATATCTAAAACTCTGAAACATCGTGGTTTCGTATTTTGTAATTTCATCATTCTTGTTCTGAGTTTCCTTGACACCTCCAACTCCCAGTATCTGAAACTTTGAAATGGATATTAAGTCGTGGTTTCACATTTCACGATTTTCTACCGTGAGTTGCTTCATTGACTCCTGGAGTTTACGCTTCTGAATGGGATCCAACTATCATTTGTTGAACTTGCCATTGCCATGCCATTATCCCTGCGCTATTGGTCGTGATCTTTTCCATCAATGACAAACATGCATACTTTGCACTATCTCTTCTGATCTTATCGAGCTTTCTCTACTGCGTTTTCCCAAAATAATTCTGGTGCCTACCTGGCACATTCTTCCTGTACTTAATCCATCATCGTTGTTGTACTTGCCATCAATTAAAAGAATATGCTACCTGTAAAACATGCCAACACATCACATTTCACCACATAGTATTTTCACCATACCATGGTTTCCATTGTGGGACCTCTCAAGAAAAATATCGTCTGAGCATGTTGTGTCCCCACAATAGACTATGGTCGTTGATCTGGTCACGAACTGAGATCTAGGTGCAATGACTAGATTTGGTGCCACCACCAAGCTTACTCACCCACCAACTTTAGGATATGCCAAAAGTGTGCTTTGAAGTGGGGTGCTACTTTTGGCACTGAACAATAACACCTCCCAGAGGATGATCTAATGTGGAGTCCATATGTCACCATGCTTATGTGTCGTGGATGGACAGGTAACATGTGTCACTTGAAAATAGGGCCACATGTCAAAACCATAAGGGTGTCACTTGTCTGTGCTAATAGCTGACATGCATTTGTCTCTCCAAGGCTCGAGGGCTAGCTCTTGTTTACCAGCTGTGCTTTTACCCAGAGCCATGGATCTGGAAACACATGGCTCTTTTAATTGGCCGACCGAGATCCACTCCAAGTCTCTGAGAGAATAAAAAATCAAACTGTAACATTCCCCCGACCACCCGCAGGCCAGGGAAATTCCACTCGAGAGCAATCTCTCATGTTTTGTCACCAGTTGGTAACATCCCCAACCTTAAACGGATCAGGCCATGCTACTCTAGGGAATGATTTCATTCTCTTACTGTGGAACATACAGTAACATACCCAATAATCAACTAAGCTATGCCACATAAATTTTCTCTTCAAACTGCATGCAAGTTTAAAGATATGCATACAACAGTCTTGCCGAAGCTTTACATATAAACATAAACAAACAAATACATTTTGTAAGATACGACCTTATATTGAAATAACAATAACCATAGATATGTAGCATATACAGGAAAATACCCATAAACATACATGCAATTATAATCACATATATGATCAACCGTAGCATAAGCACATAAACAACAATGCAACATATCATTTTATCATACGATTGGTACTTATCTTGGAAATATTTTCACCAACAGAAAAGAGTCTGTCTCAGGTTCTCACTCAACTAATAGCCTACAGTCTCTCATTCCCCACATGCTTGTCCCACCCAAGGAAGTGTGCCCCTTCTCTGCTCAACAGTCCTTCGTCTGCCCCACTTTCCTTCCAGTGCTTCAACAACAAGCTAGACCAGAAGTCTCAGAGCATTGTAGCTGCAATTTAGCACCTTCGAGAATCAATCCCCAAGAATTCTCTCACTCGAATAATTGCTCATGGGTCTGACAACCCACTTCTTCAATCCAGATCCAAACTAAACAAGTACACCAACCAAAAAAGGCTATGGGAACAGGCTCAAATATGGTGAAATGGATGTAACCAGGAAAATTGACTGCGTGAGTAAAAATGGTCATGGAATTATTGACTGGATAACTGAGTGATGGAAGGAATCACAGTGAAACTCCTCTTGAAATTGATGGTATGATGGTCAATATGCTGGTAAGAGCCCTCGTGAAAAAGTTACCAAATGAGTTAAGTCCCCACCATATGAATTCATGTCCCCAACTTGACACTTGTCATATCGGAAGTTACTTTGGTCCACTTNAGAACTTAGGATAAAATAATTATCCATACTTTATGTTTTAGGAAATATTGGTATAATATTCCTTTTTGGCTTAAGCTCTCTAGCTTAGCCCTTTACCTTGACTTTTGGCCCTCCCTTTCCCTAACTGGTGAAGTTTAGTCCCCCATATCTTTTATCATGGTCGGTATGCATGCAGTGATGTATTTTATATTAATCATGAGACATATACAAAATAGGGGCACTAGCCTTTAACATCTAAGTGCTCTGGCCTAATACCAAAACATAAGCATCCCAGCTTACAATAACTGGCTCACTAGCCTATAACACATATCATATACACGAGGCTTGCTAACCTCCATACTACGCGTGATATCTGGGAATGTGTACACTACATCTTTTTACTACGCAGTTCATGCGTGCACTATGCCATGGGAGGTGCATTACAAAATGATGTCAAAACAACTCAACAACTTAAGTATACTTATATTACATTTACAATTGGGTTCGGCCGAGAGATATTACAATCCCCTCCTCTTATTTATGCACTGTCCTCAGTGCATCATACACCCATATACAACAGAGTTTTCAAAAATCTTCAAAATGATGTGGGTATTATGTCTGCACTGCATCCTCATGCTCCCAAGTAGTGTCCTCAGGAGTGTACTAGGTCCATTGAACCTTTACAATCCCTATGGCTCAGTTTTAGAGCTGCTTGACTTTCTGGTCCAAACTCTGCATCGGATGCACTTGAAAAGTGCCTTCTTGCTCCACCTGAATCACATTCCAATCAATAACATGATTAGCATTAGGTATATATTTCTTTAGCAATGATACATGGAAGACATTATCAATAGACATAGATGCAGGAAAATAAATCATATAAGAAAGTGGACCAATCCTCTCTAGGATTTCAAATGGCCCACAAAATCTGGTTTCCAACTTGGCGCAACTTCCCAGCTTCAGGGAACTCTTGTTATCTTTTACTTTCAAGAAAACGAGATCACCCACTTTGAATTATCTGTGGGTTCTATTCTTATCAGCATAGCTTTTCTGTCTGTCATGGGAAGCTTTTAAATTATGCTTAATTTTTATCATTTGGTCCTCCATCTCGATGAGCAACTCTGGCCCAACTACTATCCTATCAATTGGATTATCCCAACTCACTAGAGTATTGCACTTTCTGCTATAAATTGCTTCAAATGGGCTCATCTTCAATGATGCCTGATACCCATTATTGTAAGCGAATTCTACCAAGTGTAAGTAGTCTTCCCATTTCGATGGTTTGTTCATCACATACATTCTCAATATATCTTCTATCACTCTGTTCACCCTCTCTATCTATCCATTAGACTCGGGATGATAAGTTGTACTAAAGTTCATATTCGTTTTGAATCCTTTGAATAATCCTTTCTAGAAATTTGAGGTGAATTTCGGGTCTCTTTTAGACACAATTGTTTTAGGAATCTCGTGAAATTGTGCCACTTCCTTCATGAAAATATCAGCAACACCTGTTGCCTTGTGATTAGTTTTCAGTGGAATAAAATGGGAAACTTTCGTAAGCTTGTCCACCACCACCATGATCAAATCATGCATATTGCATGTTCTAGAAAATCCTGTAATAAAACCCATTGTCACCACTTCCCACTTCCATTCTAGAATGGGTAACGGTTGCAGCAACATTGTTGGGTGCCTATTCTCAGCTTTAACTTTATGGCATTCCATACATCTAGCGATGTATTCAATGATCTCTCTCTTCATACCTGGCCAAAAGTAATGGCTCTTGATCATTGCCATAGTTTTTCAATATCCAGGGCGCCTTGCATAAGGAACATTATGAATTTCATGAAAAATCATATGTTTCAAGTCTTGGACATTTGGAACAAAATTTTTGTTCTTGTGCAACAACATTCCATCTATTCAGAACTTATAATTATCCACCTTTTGTGGAATCTTACCCTGATGTAGCCTTGCTACCAATTCTCTGTATTGCAGATATGCATTTGCAGCCTCCATAATTTTTCTTTTAATATCAGTCTGATACATACTAATGGTTGTAGCATGTAATTCATGCACCTTCCTGTTGAGTGCATCAGCCACTTTATTCTCTTTCCCCTTGATACGCTTTATATCAAAGTCATATTCGCTTAGAAATTCTAAACATCTTCTTTTCTTAGCATTCAGATTTGGCTGATCAAATAAATATTTCAGACCATTGGGGTCTGTTCTTAGCTCAAACCTCTTTCCCATGAGGTAGTGTCTCCATTTCTTCAAGGCACACACTATGGATTCCAACTCCAAATCATGAGTGGCATAGTTTCTTTCATGATCCTTCAACTTCCTTGATTCATAACATATGACAAACCCATTCTGACTGAGGACCCCACCAATTTCTTCCTTACATGCATCGCTTCATACGATGAAGTCTTCATCTGGGTCTGTGATGCTTAATATTGGAGCACTTGTCAATAATTGTTTCAAGTGTTGGAAACTCTTCTCGCAATCCAGTGTCCACCGAAACTTCACTCCCTTTCTTTGCAAAGAAGTGATTGGGTGTGCAATATTTGAGAATCCTTCAATAAATCTATTGTAGTAGCCTGCAAGACCCATGAATGATGATACCTCTATGACATTCTTCGGTGCTGACCAATCTCTAATGGCCTCTATCTTTTCAGGATCCACTGCTATCCCATCCTGTGAAATTATATGCCCCAAATAATGAATTTGTTTATGATAAAATGAGCACTTGCTCAATTTGGCATACAATTGATGTTCCCTTAATACTTGCAACACCATCCTCAAATGATGTTCATGTTCTTCCTCTGACTTAAAATATATAAGAATTTCATCCAAAAAGACAATGACAAACTTGTCCAAATACTCTCGAAAAACACCATTTATTAAGCACATGAAAATAGTTGGAGCATTTGACAACCCAAAAGGCACCACTATGAACTCATAATGACCATACCTTGTCCTAAAGGCAGTCTTTCTGATATCTTATTCTTTAATCTTTACCTGATGGTATCTTGATCTAAGATTTGTTTTTGAAAATATCTTTGCATCCTTCAATTGATCAAATAGGTCATCAATCCTTGGCAGAGGATACTTGTTCTTAACAGTCACTTTATTCAACTATCTGAAGTCAATGCACAATCTTAGTGTTCCATATTTCTTTCTCACAAACAAGAATGGGGCACCCCAAGGTGACATGCTTGGGCATATATACCCCTTCTTCAGAAGTTATTCAAGCTGCATTTGCAACTCCTTCAATTCTGGTGTACTCATTCTATAAGGAGTCTTTGATACTGGTGCTGCTCCAAGCATTAAATTTATAGAGAAATCAATGTCTCTCCTTGGGGGTAGTTGGGGTACCTCCTTGAACACATCTTCAAAATCTTCTAGGACTGCATAGTCCTCCAAATTTGGCACCTTATCTCTAGGTGTCTCCACCAAATGAGCTACAATTATTTGACACCCCTTTCTATAACATTTCTTCAACTGCAATGCTAAAATTTCTCTAATGGTTACTGCCCTGGGAATTCCCCATACTTTCCTTAGTTTCTCTTCCTCATCTAGAAAAGAAAATGCTTTGTTGTGACAGTATAAGAGAGTTTGATGTTGGTACAACCAATCCATCCCAATTAGACAGTCATAGGAACCTAAAGGAAAGATGTTTAAATATGCCTTGGTGTTCAGTCCATTCATGTCTATGAGGCATGACTTAACCATCTTATTAACTTTTCTTCTTGCTCATGTAGCCAGCTACACCAACCAGGATTTCCCATGATTGCTTCTTGGCAATTGCAGACTTTCCACCATCTTAGGGTCTATATAACTATGACTAGCTCCTGAATCAATTAAAATAACAATGGTTTGGTTGTTGATCATACCTTTCACTTCAATCATGTGGGATTGATACTCTGCTTTCTTGTTGTCCAGGCCTGCATAAATACTTGGCACATATCTTCCCATGTCCTTCACTATTTTAGCTTGTTGTACATTGTGAACAACCCTTCCTTTTTCACCTCTTTGAGGACAATCTCTAAACCTATGATCTCCTTTACAACCCAAACATTGCATAGGTGGTTTCCTTGGCCGTTGACTCCCTGTGTCAATCGTTCTAGGTTCTCTAGGAGTTTGATTTCCTTGTGGATTATTTATGAAGAATGGTGGCTTAGCTCCCTTCTTCCTCTGATCCATATTAGATTTCTTCTTGTCTTCCCAAGCCTTTTGGAAATTTTCCCTTGCTTTCTATTGATCATATAGGCATTTATCTCACCTTATGGTCTCTTCTAATGTCTCAGGATCATCATACTATATTTTTTCACTGATGAATGATGGAAATTCACTCAAGTACCTTTGAATTTTGACTATCTCATCCTTGATGAAAGAGAAATATTTCAGAAGTTCCATAAAACTTCTCTCATATTCATCTATGGTCATACTTCCAAGCTTGAGTTCAAAGAAATCTTTGATTTTCTTGTCATAGTATCTCTTATTCAAGTACTTCTTCTCAAAATACTTCTTGAATTCCCTCCAAGTAACACTTTTTTCTTCCATGTATTGCACCTGCACAAGTTGATCCCACCACATGGAGGCATTTCCTTAGAGTTGATAGATAACAATTCTACCTTCTGTATGAGAAGAATAATTATGCAATTGAAAATACTTTCTCATGCCTAGAAACCATGTTTCTGCATCTTCATCCTTCTTGTGCTCACCATCAAATGTAGGAGGTTTGATTTTGTTTATTTCTCCTCGCAGCTCATCCACCCCAGACCTCTTATACCTTCTGACAGGGGATAGACTTGAGTTGTTGACTTCTCTATTATTGGAATGCCTTGGGGAATGATGGTGATGTCTACTAACACTTATTTCTTTTCCTTCCTCATCCAAAGGTTTGTGACTTCCATATTTACTCGAGCCACTCTCCTTAACCAATTTCTTTTCTATTTTGTTCAAGCCCTCTAATAACTTCACTTTGAAGTCATCCTTATACTCTTTGGCTCTCATAAGCCTTTCATTATCATCTTTATGGCTTTGGACATCCTTTTTCAAATTCTTAATGGTTTCAACCATATTCATGTTTTCATTCCTTTCTTCTCCATGTCCATTGGAGTTTGTTCCTTCAATTTCCAAATGGACATCCACCCCTCTGCTCTCATCTTGTTGATTGTAATTCCCTTGTGATTCTTCCATTCCTATGGACTCCGCACTGGTCTGATCTGATCTAGTTTTTGTTAATTCTGCAAGATGTGTAGCCATCGAAACTTATCAGGCTAACAATTCAATAATTCATGAAAAATATGAACCATTTTGGTTTAATATATACATCAGAATTATCTCTCCTGATTTCCTGGTGTTATCACCATGACAATTCTAGATAAGACCCAAGTATTGAAAACATAAACGTGTCGTGCCTTCAGAGATACATATATGCAAGAAGGTGGTTTGTTGAAACCACTTTCACCAAGACACGGTATCACATGTCTCAACATGTCAAATCCACCACTTGTGGCCTGGGAGACGGCTAGTCAGATCACCCCATTTCACTCATTCGGTACTTTGCAACCATGTGACATTAGATGAATGCCACCATGTAATGAACTCAAAAGCTAATCATTCGAAATGGATTAGTCGAGCATGGAAACCAAACGCTCTTGTACGTAGTCCGTCTGCACTTCATAATTGGAATTATATAATTACCAATCCTCAAGTATGAAGGTATCTCCATATCCATAAACGAAGAATCTCCAAGATGCTCGACTTTCTTCTCTTTGTAAAATCATTTTGATATCCACAACCTGAGATACATGGACAAGGCTAAATCTAGTGAGACTGGTTATTCAAGAAACATGCTAGACTTTCCTGTGAATAAGGAGGAAAGGGTCCTTTCGCACATTCTAGCGAATAAATTCCACACAGAGTTGGCTATAGACTCGTGGTTGGAAGTTAGGTTGAATCCCACTATGAAGGATTTAGTCATCAACAGGACAGCCGCTCAGAAGAAAAGGAGAAAGTGGCAGAAGAAGGAGGAATCCATGGTTGAAATGGATGAAAGTGTTGGAGATAAGGAGCACCCGAGATGATAGGCCTGTTCTTAAACAACCCTTTTTACAACAGGATAACAACTATCATCCCTTTTTTTTGTAATTTTGTGATTAATATGATTATATAAATACAGAAGAGGATTTTGGGTTGTTTATTACAAAATTCTATCTGGTGGTGTTATGAGTCTTGTTTTCTTTCATAGTATTCTTTTCTTGTAAGCTTATATTCCACTTCCATCTGTCTGAATCAGAGGGATATAAACTCAAAATTCCTTTTAATTAAATCTTCGATGCGATGATGTGTTTCTTTTTCTTCTAATATTATGCAAATTAAACTCAGACTCATCACCTTCCAAGAAACTTTGCACGCACTAAAATTCAAATTGTACATTTATATTTATCGTGCATAGAAATATCACAAGGTAAAACGCTTTTCTGCGCACCTATATCCACTATGCATTTCTTCTCTGTAGCGTCGACAACTTGCATGCACTACTTTTTCATTGTGTGCCAATATCCATTGTGCACAGTTTTGGTATCACACACTGATACTTTACATGCATTTCTCCCTATGCATTGCACCATGTCAAAGCTCAATATGTTCCATCGTGCACAATTATTTGCATGCACCATTGAATACACTGTCGTGAGACAACTTATACTCATACTATGCACATACCATCAAAACTTCTCTGTGTTAAGAAATACTTGTGCACCCCATGTGCACATTACTATGTGCATGCTCACCACGCAAGGCTAAATTTAGGGTGTGCATCCACACATAATAATCTTCTGCACAACACCACAATTTACTACGCACACTGGCATGCCAAAATTTACCATGCGTGCCAACATGCCAACATTTTCCATGGGCACTTCGTTACTTGAATTTTGGTCACTTCGAAGTTACTCTTCTGTGAATATTCACTTCAACTAAACCCCTCTGGCCCATCCAGGCTCAGTGTCGAAACCGAAGCTCTGATACTAATTTTTAACGTTCCCCCGACCACTTGCAGACCGGGGAAATGCCACTCCAGAGCAATCTCTCATGTTCTGACACTAGTTGGTAACATCCCCAGCCTTAAATAGGTCGGGCCATGCTACTCTAGGGAACGCTTTCATTCTCTTACTGTGGAACATACAATAACATACCCAGTAATAACCTAAGCTATGCCACATAAATTTTCTCTTCAAACTACATGCAACTTTAAACATATACATACAACACTCTTGAGGAAGCTTTACATATAAACATAAACAAACAATTACATTCTATAATATAAGACTTTAAATTGAAATAACAGTAACCATAGATATGCAACATATACAGGAAAATACCCATAAACATACAGGCAATTATAATCACATATATGATAAACCGTAACATAAGCACGTAAACAAAAATGCATCATATCATTTTATCATATGATTGGTACTTATCTTGGAAATATTTTCACCAACTACGTACAGACCATCCACAAACCTCCTAGCCTTAGAATACACTATTCATCACTCTCAACAGTGAGTCACCCCCGAGCTGGGATTGAAATCCACCTGGGTAAAGGGTTCCTAACCAGGATAAGGCTCATGGACAATAGGAAATACTTAATCTCAGGTGCTCACTCAACTAACAGCCTATAGCCTCTCATTCCCCACATGCCTGTCCCACCCAAGGAAGTGTACCCCTTCTCTGCTCAATAGTCCCTCGGCTACCCCACTTCCTTTTCAGGGCCTCAGCAACAGGCCAGACCAGAAGTCTTGGAGCACTGTAGCTACAGTTTATCACCTTCGGGAATCAATCCCTAGCATTTCTCTCGCTCGGAGAATTTCTCGTGGGCCTGACAACCTAATTCTTCAATCCAACTCAAAGCTAACTAGGTACACCAACCAAAAAAGGCTATGGGAACAAGATCAAATATGGTGAAATGGATGTAACCAGGAAAACTGATTGCGTGAGTAAAAATGGTCATGGAATTATTGAAGGAATCACAGTGAAACTCCTCGTGAAAGTGATGGTGAGAATGATGGTCAAGCTGGTAAGAGTCCCCGTGAAAAAGTGACCAAATGAGCTAAGTCCCCACCATATGAATGCATGTCCCCAACTTGACACTTGTCATATCGAAAGTTACTTTGGTCCACTTGTCCCCAACTTTAGAACTTAGGACAAAATAATTATCCATACTTTATGTTTTAGGAAATATTGGTATAATATTCCTTTCCCTAACTATTGAAGCTCAGTCCCCCATCTCTTTTATCATTGTCAGTCTGTGCACAATGATGTATTTTATATTAATCATGAGACATGTGAAAAATAGGCACATTGGCCTTTAAAATCTAGGTACTCCGACCTAATACCAAAACATAAGCATCCTAGCTTATAATAACTGGCTCACTAGCCTATAACACATATCATATACATGAGACTCGATGACCTCCATACTGTGCGCACTTTAGTTACTATGCACGGTATCCGGGAATGTGTACACTACATCTTTTTACTGTGCAGTTCATGTGTGCACTATGCCATGGGAGGTGCATTACAAAATGATGTCAAAACATCTCACCATCTTAAGTATACTTATATTACATTTACAATTGGGTTCGGCCGAGGGATATTACACAAAATTTGCTTTTCCCAATGATTTTACCTGGAGTCATAGATCTAATGATGCATGGCTCTCCTGAGATCAACGGTTGAGATCCCTTCGTGGCTCCAGGATTCAGACTTCTCAATAGTCAAAATTCACTTGCCCCAATCAAATCCGCTGGAGTTAGGAATCTAATGACATGTGGCTCCTGGATTTGGATGGATGAGATCCACTCTGGGTCTCCAGACTCCAGGAATATCAAATCTCAAAATTATTTTTCCTTTTGTGTTTTCACTCGGAGCTATGGATCTAATGACACGTGACTATTGTTGATCAACACCTCAGATTCACTTTGGGCCTTAGGCCACTTTATCACTTCAATCCTTAAGGACCTTGGGGATGCACTATTGCTAAGATCAATGGCTCCCTGATGATTTTAAGATTGATGGTCCACGATTGCTTTGGGATTTCGGTCTTAGGCTCTTCAGAAGTTTTATGCACTTCTCACCTTGAAACTCCCAAAGCTCATTTCTCCAAACACTTGGATCGGATGCCACCTTTCCCCCTCGAGATCAATGACTCATGCTAGCTCTGGGCCTCAGGTCTTTGGACCTTCTTCTTTGGTGCTATACTTCACGTGACTTTGAACTTTTGAATGTCCATGAGATGTTGATTCAAATTGCTCTTAGAATCTCCCCCGCTAAAAGATTAAAATTGTCTATTGCTTTTAAGCTCGAAATGTGCTTCTTTGTATGTCTCCCTTTGTGTTTATGGTTGCGGCTTGCACAATCAAGAGTCTGGATGACTCGCTGTGGGCTGGGAAAATAGGGAGACCAGTGACTGAAAAAGGAGATGAGTGTTCATCCTTTGGGGAAAACAGAGGGGCTTGGGGCCGAGACTTCTTTTGAGTAGGACATTAAGGGAAACTAGGGCACACAAATGAACAAGGGCACACAGAAGACAATTTTACATGCTGAGAGGAGACAAAATTAAGACTTGTCGATTTGAGAAGGATAGAGTCAGGGAAAAGTTATAGACTTAGATAGAGACCACAAACCCACAAGACTCTGACAAGTTCATGTGATAAAAAGTACTTTTTGAAAAATAGGGTGGTGTACAGTGGCAGGGGACCTACTGCAGGTGAAATCTAGAAAACAAGGAATAGGACTAGGCATGAAGATATCTATTTGGGATTTAGTCTAAATTCCCAAATATGTGGAGTGGAGATGCCAAAATATGGAAAAACCCACTATTTTGGGCCACTTTTTGGGTTTTATTTATTTATTTGGGATTTATTCCAAATTCCCAAATATGTGGAGTGGAGATGCCAAAATAGGGAAAACCCCACTATTTTGGGCCTCTTTGGGCTTTATTTATTACCTTTTTTTTATAGGAGTAAAAGTGACCCTAGATCACCAAAATGAAAAAAAAAATCGTAGTCAAAAATTTATCTCCTCAAGAAGACAAACAACTTTGTCTTAGTGAATCTTTCCCATTTCTTCTTAGTTTGGGAGATAGCTAGTTTGCATAAAGTCTAGGAAAAAGTAAAAAATAACAAAGTTGATAATTCCATATTTCTATTGAAAGTGACTAGAGCATAAAAACACAAATATGAAGGTTTTGATGTGTTCAACATCGAGAATACTACCAACTCCTGATACAAAATATTTTCTGGTTCTTGAATTATTTTCCTCTGCAATTAACAAACGTTGGCCTTTCAGAATAGTTGCACCAGTGAGACAAGTACAAAGGAGCAAAACTATTGATTTCAAAAATCCATACTTTCAACTTAGAGCTTAGAATTGAGAAAGGAAGTTGTCAATGGAAAGATAATTCAAAGGATTTAATGTTAGAAGAATACTCATTCTAATTAGCTCAACAATGTTCCTTATAAACTAAAAATAAGAAGAGATTGTATCCAAATTAACAAAAAAATTACGTTTATGCATAATTCTAACAACAATGGTTTCTTGCACATTTTCCAAAGTTAGGGTACAAGCAGAACAAACAAATTTTAGTATGACTACTAGATATATGGAGGAGGCACATGGAGCTTACAACCATGAAGAGGAAGTCAAAGGTTTGAATATCAGTTTGGGAAATGCAAAGACCAAATCAAATGGGCATAGAAGCAGAGTAGAGCTAGTAGAGTTGGTTGAAACTATGAAGAGTTTGAGGATGGAAGTGTAGATTTATAGGAATTATAACGAAAGTATGAAAATATCCCAAGAAGATAAGAACCATATCAAAACTCAACCATTGTAGATTTTGAATAATTTGCAAAGGAAAATCAATAAGGAATATAATACAAGGAAAGTAGCAGAGCAAAAACCTCATGATAGGAGGGATGATGATAGAGGATCAAGGAATTCAAGAAGTTATAGTAAGAATTATCATTCACTTAGACATATATCTAACAGATAACATGCATTTTTAGAGTCATAAAGCAACCCAAGTATATATCTCATCAAGCATCAAAGGAGAAGGTCTAAGTTGGATTGTTTGCAAGAAGAGCTTGGGAAGTTCAACCCACCAACATTTAATGGAGAGAATAAGAAATGTGAGGATGTTGAAGAATGGTTATTGGGCATGAGAATATATGTACATATCCATAATTACTCCTTAAACATTGAAGAAATAATTGTTATCTACCATTTTTAGGGGAAAGCATTCATGTGGTGGTATCAATTGAAGCAGGTTAAGCATTTGGATTATAAAATTGTTTTTTGGAAGGAATTCATGAAGTGATTTTAGAAACAATACTTTTTAGAACATTACTATGATACTAATATGCACGATTTATTTGAACTCAATCTTGGAAACATGATCATGGAAGAATATGAAAATAAATTCTTGGAACTTTTGAGGTATGTGGGTTTCATCAAGGATGAGAAAGTGAGAATTCAGAGATTCTTAAGTGGAATTCCATATTTTTATAGGGATAAGATTCAATTTCAGGAGCCCAAGACCTTAGAGGAAGCCATAATAAAATACAAATATTTGTATGAACAGAAAAAAGGAAGCCCGTGTTTTCAAAATGATTGGGATGATAAGAAGAAGGGATTCAAGCCAACATTTTTCAAGAAAAAATCACAATAATATTAGCAAATAAAAAAATATCAAAATGAACCAAAGATGTCATATTCTTTGGGGAAAATTCTAAGGAAGCAGCCCATAAATTGTTGGGGTTGTGAGAGAGATCACATGTACAAGGATTGTCCTCACAAGGGAGAGAGGACAAGTGATGTTCACAACATTAAAGACACTGATACAATGGAAGAAATGTGAAAGAGAATGCCAAGGAGCTATGTAGCCTTGGATAACAAATAGGCAGACTACCAATCTCACATGACTGAAGTAGAAGGTAAAATTAATAATCAACCAATAACTATTTTGATTGATTCATGAGCTATTCTTAGCTATATCAATCCAATATAATTAAAATATTTAAGTTGAAGAGATGAAAGAATGGAAAGTCTTGTTTGGTTTAGTTATCCACGGGAACTAAGAGAAGAATCAATGATCTCATCAAAGATTTCCCAATGAATATGAATGGAGTTAGCACTAAAGTGGATTTAAAGATCATACCACTTGGTTTGTATGATTGTTTGATTGGTATGTATTGGATGGAAAAACATCATGCTATACTAGATTTGTACAAGGATTTCACATGCCTTGATGAGTAAGGGAAATTGAGAATATTTCAAGGTATTGCAAGGCCAATATCACTAAAAAAAAGTTCAACCTTGTAGCTAAAAAGAAGCTTTAGGAAAGGATGTCAAATATATGCAACTCATATGGAACAAGAAGCCAAAGATAAGGTGCCAAAAATTGAGAATTATGTAGTCTTGAGGGAATTTGAAGATGTATTTCATGAGATACCAAGTTTTCCACCTAAGAGATACATGGATTTGTCTATTGACTTGATTCCTAGAGTTTCCCTAGTTTCCAACACTCCTTATATGTTGAGCACACCTGAGCTAAATGAATTACAAATACAGCTTGAAGAACTCTTGAAGAAGGGGTATATACACCCAAGTGTCTCACCTTGGGGTGCCCTAGTGCTATTTGTGAATAAAAAGGATGGAACTCCAAGGCTATGCATTGATTTCATTTAACTGACTAAGGTTACCATAAAGAACAAATATCATTTACCAAGAGTTGATGTTATTTTTGATCAACTGAAAGGTGCAAGAATATTTTCCATGATTGACCTGAGGTGGGGATATCACTAGATGAGAATCAAAGAAGAAGATGCCCTCAAGACAATATTCAAGACAAGATATGGCCATTATGAGTTTGGAGTGGTGCCATTTGGGTTTTCAAATTCACAATATATTTTTTTGTGCTTGATGAATGGAGCGTTCAGAGTCAAGTTTTTTATTGTTTTCTTGGATGATATTCTCATATACACCAAGAAATAGGGGAATCATGAGAAACACTTGATATTAGTGCTACATGAATTAAGGGAGCATCAATTGTTTTTAAAACTAAGAAATTGTTCATTTTGTTATAAGGAGAACACTTTATTGCGGAGGTTTTTACCAAATCTCCTCGAAAAATCTACACTTTCTCTATTTATAGTGGAGGTTTTTAGCAAAGGTGAGCAACTTGAGGTTTTTGTAGAGGTTGTTTTATCAGTGTGCCTGCTAGTACCAGAAGTCACCTCTGGATTGCAGCATAGGTAAGCCCAGTACACATTAGTTTTATGTCACAGGTTGGTTATAAGAGGGTCAAATGGTCGCAAGAAAATATCATCTTAACTCATAAAACTAGGCGAGTATGCACAAGCAGGTGAGGTCTTTGTTTAATTTCAGTCAGTAAGTTGTAGTAAGGGTGAGTAAGAGGAAGACTTTGGTGAGAAAATGTAGAGTTTTTCTGAATACATCAGGTCTTCCAACAGTATAGGAGGAAAAACTTAAACAAAATATCTTCTTGAATTCAAATCTCAAAGGAACTGAAAGGAATTACAACAACACTATAATCAAACTTTCATCATAATGCAGTCACAATAATTCAAGTGAATCAGTCAATCATGAACTCTTTCAGTATTAGAGAAAAACAAGAGGGAGAAAGAAAGGTGAATTTTGTTAAACAAGAAATCTTAGATTACAAAGCATAACTAGAGAACCAGAGTGTTCATTAAAACTTTACAAATTGAGAGCTTTGCTCTACCATCGACCTTAACAAAATATCAAAACTGAGTATTTATACTCACAACAACTTTCCATCACCAGGAATGTGACCTAGATACTCCAATCAAAGCTTTGTGTCTACACCTCTTATGCCAGTCTACACCTGCATTTTTCTGTCAGACACGATCTCAGACCAGTATGGGCTTTGCAGGAGAACTTGTTGATAGAGAAAATTTGGGTTGACAGTCTTCCTCGATAGCCATATTTTCCATGCTTTCCATTTATGGGGTGAAACAAGTTTTCAACCACCTTCTCCATTTCCATTAACTACTTTCATCAGGATCGGGATGAAACTTGACACCCATGAATTCTCCAGGACAGGTTCACGACTCCTTCAAGTCAATCTTGATGCCTTGATACTAGGTATATCTTCCCCTATGATAATACAGGTGCCCTCGGCTTATGGAGTGGCTCCTCTCCATCACTTCATGTAACCTTGGGTCATGACCTGGGGCTTCTCTTCATGAAATTTCGAGACTTTACATTTCAGGAATATTCACTCCACTTGATTCCAAATATCCCAATACTTGAACTTGCAAAATATCCCATCCAGATTGACGATCATACCTACTTCTAATTTGACGTCCATGATTGTCTCCCAAAATAATCTTAGTCACCAGCCGCCCAATAGGCACATGCCCTTCTTTATAGCCACGCTTTCCATATGACTGTGGGTTGTGACCACGAGCCCAATTCCCAAGTGCTTTGTGATTTCATGTTTCATGAATTCATCTCATTCTCCATTCTCAAACCTCAGAGTCATGAAACCGTGACCTCTTGGATCAGGTGCCATGTGTCCTCGCTGGATTGTACGACCCAGATGAATATTGGCATTTTGGGACCTCGACATTTTAGGACTCGAGAAATCTATGCACTCCTTACTTTAGTTTTCTTGAAATGACTTTCTCTATTGTTTGAATCTGGTGCCACACGTCCTACTGATTTTGGATTTCGGAGATTCATATATTTTACAAATAACTTCAACAACATTTTGAACTCTCGATTCCTGCACTTATAATGTTTTGTTTATCTCTGAACTTTGAAATGAAATATCCTCTGCCAAACTAAAATTTCTTGCTCACTTGATTCAGGTCCATATTAGACCACTCTAAGTGTTGTGCTTGTCCTTATGGCTATGACATTTGTAAACAAGTACTTGGATGACTAGCTGAGGGATGGGGAAAGCAAAAGGATTGGCAACAAAAGTGGAGAGGGAACTGATCAACCTTATAATAAAACATAAAATCTTAAGGCCAATACTTCTTACATAAGACGATAAGGAAAATAGGCCATCCAAATGGATGAAGGAAAACAAAAGAGAAACTTCAAGCTAAAAGGAAAAACTTAAGCTAGGGCCTGTGCAAAGGAGAGAGACAGGGAAAAATTATAGACTTGGGTAGAAGCCACAAATCCACAAGACCCTGACAAGTTTATGTGATAAAATTTGGCTCCATAGGGGATGGCATGCTCCCTGTGAGCTACCAAGAACAAGTAGTTCCAGTCGCCTTATGCATTGGTTTATGGAGTCATGCTAAAAAAACATCCTGTTGAGGATTAAAGGCCGATAAGAAAATTATCTTAAAAATGAAAGAAAAATACATGGGCTCTAGGAGGAGCTTATTTATGTACATTCCTAGACTAATTTATTTTTACAAAGTGCTAGGTGAAAGAAAACTTCCACCATAGTCATTCAAGTAACTTCCTAACTGGAAGCTCTTTTCCTCTACAAGTGATTTATAGCAGATGATGCAACTGTGATAGTAGGATGATTACATCCTTCATATTTCCTCTAGATGGAAATGGTGGGATAACACTTGGAGGCTTCAAATCATGGAGGAAAAGAAACTCCATGTATTCCCCTACAGGCTCATAGAATGAGGGAGAAAACTTATTGGGTTGGTGGCATAAAACATGCTCTTTCCCACGGTTGTTCACACACAGCTGAATGTCTCTAGCAAGCACAGGTGAGTGAATGGTTGATGCAAGATGACTGATCCTAGGTGATGGTTGCTCACTCACAGGCTTAGGGAAGGATATAAACTGCTCATTTGGTTCTCCCTCTTCTTTTTCATGGCTGTCTCAAGGTTCAAAGTCATAATCATCATAAACAAGACCCATGGGAAATCTCTTCTCTTCGTCATCTTCACTTGGATATCCATCGCAAGTTGTTTTTTCTTGGCCAGTATCTGAAATCACTTCTTCGTCATAATTAGGGATGCCAAGAAAATATGTTTTGAGGACCGGGATATCCTCTACATCTCCTTTATAATAGAAACAAACAAACTCTGCCTTCAACTCTAAAAAACTAGGAAACAACATAGAGGAATCTTTCCTAGCTTTTGTTGTTAGCTTTTCATCTATCTTAGCTTCATAGTCAAGAGAAAAATCTTCTGCAGAATACACTTGCTCTTTGAAATTGGGATATTCATAAGAGACACGATGATATTCATGAACGCTTAAAACAATAGAGACGTCTGATATGATGCTAGGCATTTCTATATTATTTATATCATAATGAATATCATCCAACACCTCATGCTCTTCATGGAAAATTCTTTCTTCCACAATAACAACTTCATCATAAATATGGTAATTTTTATAAGAAGAATCTTTATAAAGAAAAGAAAACTCATCACAACAGTTTTCATAAAGATACTCAGCTGAAAAATGATCTTTACAAAACAAATTGAAAGCTGCATGAAAACCTGTCAAAGAGATGATGCTTGCAATAGGAAGAGATCGACACCAATCATGAGCAATCCCCTATAATGAATAATTGAAAAGATTAATTTGAACATCTTCATGCATGATATGAACTCGATGAATAAAAACATGAAAGTTCAACAAATGTTTAGCTGGTACTTCCCACTCTTCTCCTTGAAATTTAGGAAGGATAATTTCCCATTCATCTCTACTAGGTAGTGGGTTAGGGAAACCAACTATTTTTGAAAAATTACAGAAAGAAAACCTCTAAGATAAGATCTCGTCCATTTCAAACCAATGGAGTCGCCATCGGGCTCTTTAATTATGGATTCGTCAGGTGAATGATGCCTAGCCTGAAAGTTTCTAGTCTTTGTTCACTATCAAAGACCAGATCTAGTCATAATCGTTCTCCCAGAGAGCTTTTCAATCCATGACAGCAACAAAAAAACTTCTGAGAAAGCTTTCTTGATCTTAAATAATCCTCTCTAGGTCAGCTAAAATAGTGGATTTGTAACAGTGGAGTTGTCGGGTGCACAGTTGCAATCTTCAATGGTTTTGATATATGATGCACCTTCCGAATCAAAAGCTTCTTTGTCGTTCTATCCCAGGGAATTTTCTTCATTTCTTCCCCGACAATGGTGCTAGAAATGTTATCACCGGAACTCACCTCTAGATGGTGATAGAGGTAAGCCGATTACCCATTAGTTTTATGTCACGAGTTGGTTATAAGAGGGTCAAATGGGTGCAGTCTCAAGAAAATATCGTCTTAACTCAGAAAACTAGACTGGTATGCACAAACATGTGAGGTCTTGGTTTAATTTCAGTCAGTAGGTTGTAGTAAGGCTGAGTAGGAGGAATAATTTGGCGAGAAAATGTATATTTCTTTCGAAGACATTAGGTCTTCTAGCATCCCAGAAGGAAAAAATTAAACATGAGATATTCTTGAATTCAAATCTCAAAGGAACTGAAAGGAATTATATCAGCACTATAATCAAACTTCCATCATAATGCAGTCATAATAATTCAAGTGAATAATTCAATCATGAACTCTTTCAGTATCAAAGGAAAACAAGAGGGAGAAATAAATATGACTTTCGTTAAACAAGAAATCTCAGATTACAAAGCATAACTAGAGAACTAGAGTGTTCATTAAAACTTTACAAATCGGGAGCTTTGCTTTACCATCGACCTTAAAAAAACATCAAAACTGAGTATTTATACTCGGAACAACTTTACATCACCAGGAGTGTGTCCTGGCTACTGCAATCAAAGCTTTGCGTCAATGCCTCTTCTCCCAGTCTACACCTGCATTCTTCTGTCAGACACGATCTCAGACTAGTATGGGCCTTGCAGGAGAATTCATTGACAGGGGAACTTTGGGCTGACAGTCTACCTCCACGGCCATATTTTCCATGCTTTCCATTTATGGGGTGAAACGAGGTTTCAACCACCTTCTCCATTTCCATTAACTACTTTCATTGGTATCGGGATGAAACCTAACACCCATGAATTATCCAGGAGACATTTGTGACTCCTTCAAGTCAATCCCAGCGCCTTGAGACCACGTAGATCTTCCCCTATGAAAATACAGGCACCCTCGGCTTCTAGAATGGCTCCTCTCCATCACTTTATGTGACGTCAGGTCATGACCTAGGGCTTCTCTTCATGAAATTTTGGGACTTCCCATTTCAGGAATCTTCACTCCACTTGATTCCAAATATCTCAATACTTGAACTTGCGAAATGGCCCATCCGGATCGATGGTCGGACCTACTTCAAATTTGATGGCCACGATCGTCTCCCCAAATAACCCTAGTCTCCAATTGCTTAATAGGTGCATGCCCTTCTTTATAGCCTCACTTTCCTTATGACTGTGGGTTGTGACCACGGGCCCAATTCCTAGGAGCTTCACGATTTCGCATTTCACAACTTCGTGTCATGTTGCATGCTCAAACCTCAGAGTAATGAAATTGTGACCTCTCAGATCAGGTGCCACATATCCCCACTGGATCGGACAACCCATATGAATATCAACATTTCGGGACCTCGGCATTTCGGAACTCAGGAAATTTGCGCACTCCTTACTTTGGTTTTCCCAAAATGACTTTCTCCATGGTTCGGATCTGGTGCCACGCATTCTCCTAGATCTAACAACTCCTCCTGATGTCAGGTTTCTGGGATTAAGATCTTTTACAAATGACTTCAAAAACATTTTGAACTCCCAATTCTCGCGCTTATAATTTGTCGTTGTTCTATGAACTTTGAAATGAAATTTCCTCCGCCAAACTGAACTTGCTCACTCGCTTGATTCAAGTCCATATCAGACTGTCTAAGTGTTGTGATTATGCTTATGGCTACGACCTCTGTAAACAAATAATTGGATGACTGACTGAGGGATAGGGAAATAAAAAATATCAGCAACAGAAGTGGAGAGGCAAGTGATCAACCTTAGAATAAAACAAAAAATCTTAGGGCCAAGACTTCCTAGGTAAGATGACAAGGAAAATAGGTTGTCCAAACGGATGAAGGTGTACAGAAGAGAAACTTCAAGCCGAAAGGAAAAACTTAAGCTAGGGCATGTGCAAAGGAGAGAGATAGGGAAAAATTATAGACCTGGGTATAAACCACAAATCCACAAGACCCTAACAAGTTTATGTGATAACAATTCCTTTAAGGTCCATACGCACCAATGAAAACATGAAAATAAAACATTGGTTCATTAATGTTAAAAAAAAATAAAAATATTTTATAATAAAAAATACACACACTAAATAAATCACACCATTGTTGTTGAAGATGACACACTGGTGCACCTCACTATTGTCAGGAGCACAGTGGTAGGGTAAATAAAAAAAATTACCAAACCAAATTTCATTGTTACATTGCATCATGCACTTCAAAACTATTAATAAAGAACCATTGCTCAATGTCCTTCCTAACTTTCCCTATTTTTAGAGATCTACACCAACTTGGATAGCTCCATTGGTAGATTCCACACATTTACAAATTTTGGAAATTGCCATGAATTTTCAGTTCCTCTCAACGATGAAACCATGCCTCTTCAGGACATAAGAGGCTAGATAAATTGTTTATTACCTTCCTATTTTCATTTTCATCCAATCAAAATTTGAATTAGCTTAAAATTTGTCATTCTTTTCAACATTTTTTGCAATTCTACACTGTGCTCCTAAATGCTTCGGCTCACCCCAAAGTGCTGCATACTATGTTCAATTCATAGTGATAACTTCCATTAGTGTGTATCATATATAGTTACACATTAATGTCATTCAAGCAAGAGCACCATGATAAATTATAAAACAAAGAGGTATGTCCTTCATAATACCCCACAACCGAGGCATAATTGGATTCAACCCACACTAGGGGACATTTCACTTAATTAACTACACCACTAACCTAATGATTTATAAGATTTAACATATTGGTGAAACCATTTTAACCAACTGGACCGATGCATACATGAAACATAAATAATCGGTTTGTCAATGCTCAAAATCACCACCATACTTTATAATAAAAATTGCATCCACTGAATAAATCACATTGGTGTCGTTGAACATTACACACTGATGCACCTCAATTTTGTCGAGCGCACCACGGTTAGGTAAATAAAAAGTTACCAAAATTATTTTCCTTGTTATAGTGCATTTCATGCTTCCAAACTATCAAGCAAGCATTGGTGCTCACCGTCCTTCCTAAGATGCCCTGTTTTCGGTGCTCTACACTGACTTGGATAGCTCCATTCATAGATTCCAGCCATTTCCAAATTTTGGAAATTACCATGAATTTTAATTTCCTTTCAATAGTGAAACCATGCCTACTTAGGACATAATAAGCCAGGTAAATTGTTTATTACCTTCCTATTTTCATTTTCATCCAATCAAAATTTGAATTTATATTGAAATTTGGTATTTGTTTTCAATTTTTTGTCCAATTTTGTGCGGTGTGCCTAAATTTTTTGGATCGCGCAAAGTGTTGCGTACTATGTTAAATTCACAGTGAGAAATGTCACTGTTGCATCTCATATATATGTATGTATTGGTGTCATTCAAGCAAGAGCACCATGATAAATTATAAAAACAAAGTGGTGCATCCTTCATAATTCCCCATAATCGACGCACAATTGACTTCGACCTGCACTGGTACATTTCACTTAATTAAAGGCACCGTCAACTTAAGAATTTATAAAATTTAACATATAGGTGAAACCATTTTAACCAAACACGTAGGTATTATTTATAGAAACACATCGGTACTATTTATAGAAACACCAGGACATGCATTGCTCGACTTGGCATAGCAGGGAATCTCATTAAATGCCTCATTCCTAGTGATCTATCCTTTACAATGCACCGTGGAACAAAACATTGGTGCTCCACTATCACGGTGGTAGCAGTGCATTCATAGAAACATATCACACCGCTTCAGATGAAATAATGAAATTTAATCTAGCAGTGTCCATCAGTCCAGCAAACACATAGGTGTTGTAAAGACAATGACATTGGGGTCAATTTATAATAACCGATTAGAGTTCTTCGACTTGGTATACTCACCGCTACAATCCATGGTGGTGAGATAGTAATTGTGGTGCAATGATGCGTAAAGTTTATATGTATGCACCACGACATTTTTTGAAAAGTAAATATCATGGTTCTCCTTCTATAAGGCCATGTTAACGATGCGTTGGTAATACAGTGCACAACTAGACATCATGTTGGCGCTTTGGTATAAACGACACACCGATGCTTTCAGTTTAACAAAGGGCACCATGAATTTGTGCAGCATAAATTTTATCATTGTGATGTGCCTTTTCTAACAAAATGAACTGATGTGGTTAAAATCATTGAACCAACATGATTAAAAGAACCGAGCCAGTGCAGAGCATCCTATGGGATGCAACATAAAAATACTTAGTGGTGCGACAAGAAAATATGGCACTGATTCATATTAGTAACAACACCATACAATGATGATGTTTGTCTCATATGACACACTTTATTCGAGGCGTATGTTATGTTTTTGGTGCACCGGTTTCTTTTAAAGATTCTTTTGCGTGCACACACACACACACACACACACACACATATATTTAAATACACATCATTTATATCTGTATTTGTTTTACAATTTAAATATATTTTATATGTGTGTGTGTGTGTGCATGCATGCCTAACAATATTTTTATGTGAATCAAAGGAAACGACGATGAGAGGAGAAGGAGGAACGACAATAACATGTCGAGACACACACATTTGTGCATGAGTAGGAGGCTAGGGAGAGGGAGAGGGAGTTGTTCTGTCAACCTCTTTCACAACTAACATAGAACCTTTTAATGTATATTAGCCTCCTGAAGTTTTATCAAGAGGGTACATCCCTTGGAGGGAACTCATTTTTGTTACAACAATTGATCCATTGTTGGGATCGTCTGAGACAGGGCTTTAGGGTCGGTCCCAATCTATGGTATCATCCCATGGACAAGGATTTCTAGTTCATCACTAGTTTTTCTAAGAGGGGGGAGTATATGCCCCATTTCCATGCACTACTTCCTGGTGTTGCAAGAGAGACCCAGCTGGAATATGTGCAGATATATGTTTGTTCACATGTTCATTCGACTTCATAGTTCTAGGTTCGTGGTGCTCATCTACATATACCTTCATTTGAGAGAGAGGTGAGATCGGAAGAGGAGGGAGAGGGAGTTGTTCTGTGAACCTCTTTCACAACTAACATAGAACCTTTTAATGGATATTAGCCTCTTGAAGTTTTATCAAGAGGGTACATCTCTTTGAGGGAACTCATTTTTGTTACAACAATTGACCCATTGTTGGGATCGTGTGAGACAGGGCTTTAGGGTCGGTCCCAATCTATGGTATCATCCCATGGACAAGGATTTCTAGTTCATCACTGGGTTTTCTAAGAGGGGGGACTATATGCCCCATTTTCATGCACTACTTCCTGGTGTTGCAAGAGAGACCCAGTTGGAATATGTGCAGAGATATGTTTGTTTGCATGTTCATTCGACTTCATAGTTCCAGGTTCGTAGTGGTCATCTACATATACCTTCATTTGAGAGAGAGGATGTTAAGTTCTTATGTCTTATGCTCTTAACACTATCACAATATAGCTATAATGGGAAGATAATTAATTGCTCTATGTTTTATTATGTAGATAGTTTATTACAGACACCTTGATTGATTAGGTGGGAGGATGTATTTTTGAGAGAGTTTTGTCATGCATTAGATCATTTTTTCACTATTTTTTTGGGGACAAGATTCTTCCCATTTTCCTCGGAGTTAGCCACACTATTTTTTGAGAGAGTACATACCACTCATCCATTATTACCCTGCATTCCTTCTAGGGATATGTTTTATGCGCATATGCACATGTGGGAGTAGTTGATGCCCAAGAGGCTCTAGTATGAGTTTCCCATTTCTCAGGTCAATAGGGAGGTATGTGATTTATTGGCTAGCAAGGACAATACTATCCTCAATATTGTAGAGTACTGATATGCAGGGATGGATTAGAGAGAATTTCCAAACATTTGATTTACAACAGAGGAGCCATCAAGTGAGAGAGGATATATTATCATATTTTAAAATTTTATTTAATGCACATGCAATTTATTGTAACATTCAATTATCTTATTATTATTATCTATTATTTTTTAGATATTGAGACATATGTTGGGGATGATCCTTTCCAACATGAGGATGACATGATGGAGTAGGAAGAGGACCAACCTCTAGTAGTACAAATACCCCAAATGCCACACATGATGGATATCAGATTTTGACTAGAGGTGGCGAATAAGCTATGTCATTTCTTGAATAGTGACAGAGTGGTACTCACACCCTTTAGAGACATATTATAGGTACATGATCTCTCTCTACTATATGGAGGTATTTTTCTTGTGACATCATGATATTGATGAATTATATTATTGGTTATGTCAACCTTATGAAGATGTTGAGGGGTGTTTATCATGATCCCATTACAT
This sequence comes from Picea abies, assembly GCA_900067695.1. Lineage (NCBI taxonomy): Eukaryota > Viridiplantae > Streptophyta > Pinopsida > Pinales > Pinaceae > Picea > Picea abies. Next base: position 2,752 of record CBVK0100604191.1, on the reverse strand, counting down.
CTATCTCATTAGTAGAATCATCCACATCCTCTACTCCACCACACGGTCCTCCTCCTCCTAATTCTCCTCCACATGAGTCGATTTCACCATATACCGATTCTATTTCTTCCCCTCCACATGTATCTGAACCTGCATCCATGTTTGATCCTCTTCCTACTCCACTTGCTTCCCCTCCACATGTGTCTGAGATTGCATCCATGTCCGATCCTCCTCTTCCTGCTTCTCCTCCACATGTGTCACCATATTCTAGTGATCCTTCCCCTCCTCTTCCACTTGTGTTACTATATATCAATCATTTTATTTCTCCTATTCCACATGTGCCATCATCCACCGATCCCACCTTCCTTCTCTTCCTCCACATGCGTCACAATATTTTGATTCTTTGGGCATTATGTTCACATTGAGTATTGTTGCACATCTTCATGATATTGATAGAGAGACATTTGATAGTGCATTTTTGTTGAAATTTATTTCTAAGATAGTTGTTCTTGATAGAGGCTCTACCTATGATAGTAGAGACACCGATGCACTTGGCTCTGGTGGTGGACCTAACTAGTAGTGGTACTGATTGACATTTATATTGATTGTTTTATATTTGATTTGAGATCTATATATGACATGTTTATTGCAGATTTTGTTGAGATGTATGTTTGACATGTATATTTTTATGTATATCGCTCATGTATATCATGTTTTTCATATAATGTTTTCGTTGTTGGTTTTGTTTGATTTATAAAATGTGTTATGAGTATGCCAATGACAAACATTGTTAATGATTTCTGTATTTTTAAGTGAAATTTGATATGTATCACTCATTTAAATTTATAGTTGTCATAGAATGTTTAACTTTACTTTTATGAAAGCATTTATTTTGGATTGTAATTGTAAAAAGTTATAACCATTAATTCCATAATGTTTTATTGTTCTTCAAGGTTAATTGTTTGTTTTCCAACAAGACACAATATGTTGATTAAACCTGTTTAGAAACAAAAATACTTAAATATGATTAGTGAAATGATTATGATTTGACTTTTTATGTCTTTTTCATATATTATAATTATAACATTGTAACATAATTATTCACTAATAATAATGATGATCATGCAATAATAATTTTTTTATTTTTATTTTTATTATTCAAAGATTACAAGACAAAGACATAATATAATTGTTTACTAAAATCACAATTATTATATTTTATGAATATTTAATTTTTCCAAATGCTTTATTAATTTATATTATCCAACTATTATAATATATGCAATTTAATCAATTAAATTTATCATACTAAATATGGAGAATAATAATACATTTTGATCTATACACTTTCGATGAAATGGTTTCACAATACTCTAATACAAACTTTATGAATCTTCTATTAAAAAATAATATCACCCAACTAATACAAACTTTATGAATCTTCTATTAAAAAATAATATCACCCAACATTTTATATTTAGTATTTTAAGAAATAGTAAAATTGACAAGGGTTTCTATACTTTTTTTTTTTACTTGGGAATCAAAAACTATTCGGGAATGTACTCGTGTGACACACGGTTGTGTTATCCGTCTGCTACCACTATAACCCCATGCATGCCAATGCGGCCTCTGATGCGACACACAAGGTCTAGTCAAGGGTTTTGAACTAAGGACTTCACATAACAGAGTGCCTTAACAATACACTCCATCACCGGCTATTCTACATCCCATGGGAAATGTTTCTATACTTTTAGATAAGTATGAATTATTAAAATTTTCCTTAATTCTGACTAGGCTCTAGAAAAAGACTCTTTTAGGATTTCCATGTCCTTCCTATATTGACACTTATTTCATGGAGAATGTAAAAATAATGATTAACATAAGTGTATATGATAGCTACACTAGTTAAGATGGGGAATGCCACCAAAGTTGGTAATGCCAACACCACAAGTGTAGATGTTGAACTAAGTTATTTTGTTGGAATTTTCCTTAGAAGTTCCATCAAAGTAAGTATCTATTTATTTGAATTTTGATTTTTTCAAACAATAAAAATTTTGAGGTTTGAATATTATTTAATATCATCATTTTTTGTTAAATAAAATATAATTTAAAATAAATATTTATTATTTTATACCACCAAATTTGTGATATATCAATTAATGCTTAGTAATTCAAAGGTTAACATAAACATATTTTAATGCAATACACCATAAATTTGCGATAATAAACAATAAATATGATAATAAAAATGTATCAAAATCACATCTTGTGCTTGTACTATTTAAATTATTTTCAGTATGACAGTTGTAAATGGTCGTTAACTTTTCATATCCAACATAATTATAAAATGAAGGGAAAAAAACACGATTGCCCATTATAGATGCCCATAATAAAATGACACATCCACGATATAAATGTCCAAACAAATCATTTACAAATCAATTTTAGTTGTCATCACCTTGATTATCTTCCTTTCTTGGAATTATAACATTGTTTTCTAAGAAATATGTTTAGATCTTCGATCATGTCTTAGTACAAACTACCAATCCCCATCCAACACATCCAGGTAAAAAAACACTTGGTTTCAATGCTTTGGAAAAACATAAGGCTCCTTACATTCAACGCACATTTTTTCAGAGTTAATACATATTAGCCTACTATCATGATATTCCTTTACATTTATCTGGTCAATGGTATTGTTGAACCTCCAAATTGACATCCCCATTACCATATTATACCCCTCATTTATACCTTTTTGGCCTACCTAAGCTTG
>CBVK0100604179.1:0-11797 GCA_900067695.1 Picea abies | reverse complement strand
ATTCTTACTCATTAATTCAATGTTACTGCCAAAAATAATATCATCAACATGTACTACAATAATTAGCAGGTCATTACCTTCATCCTTGATGTATAAGTTTCTATCATTCGTTTCCTTTTGAAATCCTTGTTGGTGCAAATACTTTTCCAGTCTCTAGTACCAAGCTCTTGGAGCCTATTTTATCCCATACAGGGTTTTCTTTAATTGATATACATAATCCTTCTTGTCAGTCAACTGGAAACCCTGTAGTTTCTCCACATAATCTTCTTCCTCTAGGTCACCATTTAAAAAGGATGATTTGACATCCATCTAATAAAATTTGAATATTATGTAGCATGGAAAATCCAAAAACATCATGATATATTCAATTCTTGCAACAAGGGAAAATGTTTCTTCAAAACCCACTCCTTCTACTTAAGCATATCCTTTGCATACTATTATGGCCTTGTTTCTGACTATCTTTCCATATTCATTCAACTTGTTTATGTATACCTATTTAGTTCCAATTACATTCTTCTTATTGGGTCTTGGAACAAAATCCCAAGTCTTATTTTTCTCTATATTGTCTAGTTCTTCATTCATGGCTTTGACCCAGTGGTCATCCTAAATTGATTGCACAAAAGAGTTTGGTTCACTCATTGAAAACAATGCAAAATTTTTAGAGAAAGATGTATCTATAATTTTTCTTCTATTTTATATGCATGGTTCCTTGTTTCCAAGAATCTGAATTTCTAGATGATTTTTTTGAACATACCTTGATGGTGTCTTTGGTTGTGGTGTTTCCATTTTCTTCTCTTCCTATGAATCCTCTTGTTTATTATGCTCGTTTATTTTGTCATCTTATGGTTCATTTATGATTGGATCATCATATGAATCATCATGGTAATGGTGTCTTACATGATAAAGTGCCCCTTCATCTACTTTAACATCTATACTCTCAACTATATTTTGGAGTCTTTTGTTGTAGAACTTAGACCCTTTGCTTCTACATGAGTATCCTAACATGACACTTTCATAAACTCTACAATCAAACTTACCCCAGTTTTCTTGATTTCTTTTATTGTAGAATTTGCTTCCAAATATCTTTAAATGATGTATTGATGTTGATCTTTCATGCCATAGATCATAAGGGGTTTTATTGTTTCTTACTCTTATGTGATATTTATTTAGAATTTTGACAATCCTTTGAATGACCTCTCCCAAGAAGGTATTGGGTAGTTTTGATTCATCAAGCATATCCCTAACTATTTCTTGAATTGCTTTGTTCATCCTTTCTACAACTCCATTCCACCAAGGGATTCTTGCAATAGAAAATTGTCTCTTCATCCCATGTTTTTCACAATAAATGTTGAATTCATTAGATGTGAATTCTCCTCCTCTATCTAACCTTAGGCACTTGATTTTTAAGTCCATTTCATTTTCTACCTGCGCTTTGAAGATTTTAAATTTTTCAAAAGCTTGAAATTTAAGCTTCAATAGTCTAACCCAAGTCATCTTGGTATAGTCATTAATCATCAATATGAAATATTTTTTACCTCATGGTGATTGTGTAATAGTATTTCTAGAGAGATCTGTATGAATCAACTCAAGAGGTTGAGCGGTGGAGTGGTCTCTTGCCTTGAATTGAACTCTGGACTGCTTTCCAAAATGACATGACTTGCATAGAATATTCTCAGGTTTGGAAATTTTAGGTGTATCTAGTACACCATAATTTCATCCTAGCATAATAAGATGATTAAAACTAATATGACCTTGTCTTTTGTGCCAAAGACAACTCTCATCAGTTTTACCAATGCAACAATTTTCTTTTCCTTCTTATAGGACGTACACATTCCTCGGAGTTCTAACAGCCTTTATAATAGTCTTCCCTATATTCACATCCATTACTTTACAACATTTTGAATGAAAGAGAACATTTTGTCCTTGGTCACACATTTGAATTACACTAAACAAGTTATTTTTTAGACCATATACATGCAACACATTATGTTCTTTGGTCTTTCCCTTCTTATATTCATCTAGTACACCAATTCCTTTTTCTCTGATTTTGGTTGGAGCATTGTTTCCAAAAGTAACATTACCACCTTTGTATTCAGATAGGAATTCAGACTTACTCTTGTCTCTTATCATCTACTTGGAGAAAACACTTTCAATATACCATTTATTTTCTTGATTTTTGGCATATAGTGCTAGACCACACTTTTATTTGTTTCATTTATCTTCCTCCAAACCTTGGTAAAATTTTCTTGTCTGTATTGCTTAAATATAGGAAACATATTTCTTTTTAATTAACTTTCCTTGTGTCCAAAATGTTGGAAATATAACTGAGAGTGGGGGGTGAATCAATTATGTATATAAGCTTGAAACTTTTTCCTTTCATTTTATGATTCCTTTTAGATTATTATTTAATGTGTTGTTGATAACTTATCATGCATAGATATACAATATTTGATCAATCACAGAGAATACACAGAGACTAATTCTCATGAGGAAACCCATAAGGGTGAAAACCTCTTCTTGTTAGGATGTCAATCAAGCTCCAGCTTTCATGTACATCACAATATTTGAGCTCCAACTCAAATATGAGGATACAACTTCTGATAGAAAGCTACAACTTGCAGAGAGAACCAACTCTCAGATTTCTCTAGCACCAAGTAGATGGAAGCAACAACTCCTAGAATATATTCTAACACCAACTAGAATTGAGAGGACTGAAATCCTCCCTAGAACCACCCTACCACCCTGATTAAATCTTACAAAACTTTACTTACTTTCTCCATCTCTGATATGGTCTATTACATCTCCATGTATCCTCTACCTTCTTCAGCTTCTATACTATGTTCTACTTCTTCATCATTCAACTTCTATGCTCTTCTCTTTTTCTTCATGTGTTTGACACCACCTATTTCTTGGCTTCTCTTATTCCTTTTATGCTATGTGCTTCCTCTACATCCTCTTCACTATGCCACGAATCTCCCCTTTAGATTATGCACTGTGTCTTGTCCTACCCACATGCATCACTCTCTGAGAGATTCTTTGTCTCTTCTCTATTCTACATGTCTTTCACACGTCGAGTCATCTACCTATTCATCATGCGAAATATTCATCTTCCATGGTCGTTATTCAAGGTTCTTTGGCTTCTCTGGTAATTATCCTGAGAATATTTTTCTTCTCTGTTAGTGAAAATTCTTCATCTTCTCTAGTAGTTACAACTAGTCATTTGTTTTTTATTCTTTGGATTCTAAGTCCCTTCCTTCATGTGACCTCTGGCGATGACCATACACTTATTCAAAATGTGCTTCATTTTCTTTCTATAGCAAACACTAGCTCCCTATTTTCCGATATGACTTTGGGTGATTAAATTCACATGACCACGTGATTGTAGGCATGAGCTCTCTTCTTGTTATCCCCTTGTTGCATGTTACCTCAGGCTACGTCCTTGCATAAGCAAATGATTGTGGTCATGTGAAACAGTGGTTTTGGATTAACATATTTTCTCCCCGCAATCTACCTCCAACTGCCACATACCCCTTCTTCGATACCATGGTTTCAATTGTAGCATACCCTCAAAAAATTAACTTCCAAGCAACTTCTAATCCTACAATGAGGCATGATCATCAATCTCACAATATCTAACAGATTCCCTTGATAACTGGCTCTAATCTATTGTCTTTTCCTACCTTCTTTCCCCTATCCACACGTGATCCTTGGTCTCATCGACCAAGTGACATCTGGTCCTCCAAACCAACAGACGAGATTGATTTCTCCTTTTGAGCTTTCGGAGTTTCGATTCTCAAAATCCATTTTCTCCTGGAGAATTTCACATAAAATCCATGATCTAATGACACATGGCCTTCTTAATTCAATGGTCACAATCTCTTCAAGTATTGGGGGTTCGAAAATCTCAGCTTTCCAACCTTTCTACCTTCCTTTTCTTTTTCCTGGAGCTGACAATCCATTGACGTGTGTCCCTTTCGAATCAATCATCGTGATCATTTTGTGTCTCCAAAATTCATAATTATCAAGCCTCAACTACAAATCCTTGAAGTGATATTTCTCCAAAACCTCAGATCAGCTGGCATGTACTCCCCTTGAATATCAATGGTTGAGATTTGTCTTTGTCGATTTTCATGTTCTCCCAATCCACAAACTTTCGATGTTGTGGATCTCGCTCCACCTGTCTTCCTCAACGATGGACGACCCCAAACCACTTCGGGACTTCAGAACTTTGGGCAAGTGCTGGTGGTAAATATCCTGAAGTAAAACTCCTAGAGTGACATTACTTACTTACGTCACTTGATGATGTTTCATGAGCATAGTAGCTGCCACGTGTCACTGTGATTTGTGATTTTCATGTACCTGAAATGTCAAATCAAATTGACACTTGTCATTTTTTGATTGCGCCACATGTCCTTGCTAATATCAACCCTCTTTTACTTTGGGACTTTGGCCTTCGGGACTTCGATTGTTTCAAATTTTCAAGTCGCCAATTCTTCCGAAGTGAGAATCCCCAAACAATAACCTCCTCACAAATTTTGGACCCGAACTAAATGTTATTCGTCGATCATGTTGTTAGATTGACGGCTTGATATTTTTGTGATGTTTCTTTTCTAGCTTATCCTTTCCTTCCACTTTAAAATGATCTGACGACTGATGTTTACTCCAGCTCTCCAACTCTCCAGATTTCGGGGATTTTATATCTCAATTTGAACCACTCGAAGTGATTTCTTCATAGTGTAACCTACTCACATATTTAGACCCGAAACAAATGTTATTCACTGATCAATATGTTATATCAATGACTCTTTCTTATCATGTCCTTCTAGTTAAATAAATCCAACGGCTGATGAAAATTCGGATGATTGAATTCTCAATCATTTTTCCCTGCTTATCCTATTCTTCCATTAATTCAATCCGATGGTTTTGGGTCCTCTAGATTGGTGATCTAATGATGAATGTTTCTCTTCCTCCTGAGCTTATGATCTCTTCAACTTAGAAGGTTTTCTAAGTGTTCATGGGTCTCAACTTTTTCTCCTCCTACGAGTCCATCTATGGGACCTCGTCTTCACTTCTAGAAACCTCTATCTCTTCTGATCTTTCTCATCTTCTGCGCTGTCAATTTTTTCTTCATTGTTTTTATTGCCATCAATGACAAGAACATTATTATTGTAAACATGCCAACAATCTCCCCCTTTGGCATTGATGGCAACCCTGAAAGGTTGCACTATTTTTCTTAGACCTCCAACTGTAGCATACAGAGAACACCTTTCTCTCCCCCTTTGACATCAATTTCAAAGAGAAATAGAGTGACTCTGTGCTCCCCCTGATCATATATACTAGGAGCACTCTCCCCTTGATCAAATAGCTTATTTTAACTTGATAACAGGGTCACGATGAACTTCTGGTGTAGATACTCAAACTAAGCTTTTGCAAGCGGTTTAGTGAAGATATCAACAATCTGATCTTTGGATGGAATATAATGTAAACAAACAACAGTGTTGGTTACCTGTTCCCTCAAGAAGTGATACTTGATGGGTATATTCTTGTTCTTGGAGTGAAATACAAGATTCTTTGAAGCACTAATGGCACTAGTATTATCACAATGAATTGGGATCATTGGATGATACTTTACCTCCAAGTTTGCAAGTGTCTGAATCATCCATAATACTTGGGTACAACAAGTGGGAGCTACAATGTATTCAGATTCTGTAGTCTATAAGGAAATGGAACCTTTCTTCTTTCTCAACCATTCTACAAGAGAATCTCCTAAGAAGAATGCACCTCCACTCGTGCTTTTCCTTTCATCCATGCAGTTAGCCCAATCAATATTTGACTAGATTGATAGTTGAAAATTTTGATCCCTAGGATACCATAGGCCATAGTTCATAGTTCATTGTTCCTTTCAAGTATCTAAATATTATTTTTACAGCTAAGAAATGACTTTGTTTAGGTGCAGTTTGATACCTTCCAACCATTCCAGCAACATGCACTATATCTGGATGGTATGTTGTGATATACAATAGGCTACCTATCATAGACCTATATGAACTTTGATCAACATTAGGTGAGTCATCATCCTTGCTTAACTTGCATCCAGTGACCATAGGTGTGCTCATAGGTGTAGAATCTTCCATTTGAAACCTTTTCAACATTTCTCTTAGATATTTCTCCTGAGAAAGAAATATTCCTTCAGACCTCTGAGTAATTTGCAGACAAATAAAAAATGGCAGTTCCCCTATCATAGACATTTCAAATTCAGATTGCATGGAAGAAGCAAGACAATGTAACAATGAAGCATTATTGATTTCGAAGATGATGTCATCTACATAAACCAACACAATGAACAAATCATTACCGTCTGTTTTTATATATAGATTGTTGTCAATTGTTCCTCTCATGAACGCTTTGTCTTGAAGATACTTATCTAGTCTGTAATACCAGGAACAAGGAGCTTGTTTCAACCCATATAAGGTTTTCTTCAGCTTGCAGACAAATTCAGGGTTATCTGACAGTTGGAAACCCTTTGATTGCTCCATATATACTTCTTATTTTATATATCCATTTAGAAAATATGACTTGACATCAATCTGATAGAATTTAAATTGTTTATGACACGCATAGGCAAGAAAAATTATAATAGCTTCTAATCTTGCTACGAGCACAAATGTTTCATCAAAATCCAGTCCTTCTATTTGAGCATATCATTTGCAGACCAATCTATCCTTATTTCTTACAATATTTCCATGCTCATTCATCTTGTTTTTGTAGACCCATTTGGATCCTATTACATTTTTATTTGTTGGCCTAGGAACGAGTTCCCAAGTATCATTCTTTTCAATCTGGTCCAATTCCTCATTCATTGATTTTAACCAATTTACATCTTTACTGGCTTCATTAAAGTTTTTAGGTTCCACAATGGATATGAATTCTATATGTTATTTCTCGATTTGTTTGATTATCCTCCTCCTGGTTTGTACACCTTTGTCTTTCTCACCAATTATCTGACTTTCAGGATGATTCTTTTGAGTAATTCTAGAGGAAGGATTTGATGTTGATTGTTGTCCTGATTCTTCTTGTCTAGGTGTCTCTTCTCTACCTGATTCATCAACTTCTTGTGAATCTGAGATTTGTTGTTCTTTATCTTCATTATTCTCATCATATTTTTCATCTAGCTTAGTGCTTATTCTCTATTGATCTTTTACATGAGATTCTTCATCAATTCAAACATCAATATAGTCTACTAATTTATGCATTCTTTTGTGAAAGAATTTGTGTCCTTTTATGTTCATTGCATATCCTAAGAAGATACCTTCATCAGCTCTACTATCAAATTTTCCTAGATGATCATCAGTATTCTTGACGTAGCATTTACTTCCAAATACTTTAAAGTGCTTGATTGATGCAGGTTGACCAAACCACAACTCATATGGATTTTTATCACTCTTCAGCCTTAGATGTGCTTTGTTTAGAATATGAATAGCTGTGTGAACAACCTCCACCCAAAAGGTTTGTGAAATGTCCCTTTCACTCATCATAACCCTTGCCATCTGCTGAACTAATCTATTTTGGCATTCTACAACTCCATTTTGTTGAGGAGTACCTGGATTAGTATATTCTCTTTTAATTCCATGTTTGTCATGTAATTATTTGAAATATCATGACAGAAGTTGTCCTCCCCTGTCTTAGAGAATTGCCTTCAACTTCCTTCCTGTCTGATTTTCAGCTAACACCTTAAACTTTTTGAACCTCTCGAACGCATCAGATTTTTCTCTCATAAAGGCAACCCACATAAGTATGGAGAATTCATCAATGACTAGAATAAAGTAACTTTATCCTCCAGTTCCTTCCTTTTGCGATGGTCCACATAGATCCATATGAACAATTTGAAGTGGTTTCTCTAAAGATGTGAAACTCTTCTATTTTAATTGAGAATGAGTTAGCTTCCCCATTTGACAGGATTCACATACAAAGTTATTAGGCTTAGATATTCTTGGAAGGTCTTTCACAATGCCTTCATTATTCAGTTTGACAATATGATCAAAATTCAGGTGTCCAAGCCTTTTGTGCCATAACCAACTTTCATCAAGTTTTCTTAAATGACATTTCTCCTTATCTTCCTTCAGAACATATACATTGTTTTCAATTCTAACCCCTTTTGCAATCAACTCTCTTGTGTTTACTATCTTTATTTTACAATTCTTGGCAGTGAAAATGACTTCACATCCTCTGTCACATATGAGACTGACACTAATAAGATTATGCTTTAAACCATCAACAAATAATACATCTTGATCTTTTCTTCTTCCATTACTTAAGATTACAAGACCTTTACCTTTGGTCTTTCCTAGAGCATCATTTCCAAAGGTCACACTCTATGATTTATTTTCTTTGAGTAATATGAGCTTACTTTTGTCACCTACCATATGACTGGAGCATCCACTATTAATATACCAAGTGTCTTTTTGTCTTTGAGCTGACAAAAATAATCCACATTTGTTATCTTTATTCTTCTTCCAAACCTTGACGTTTTCAGCTCTGTGATTTGAATCTGGTTTATAGTTTTCTAAGGGACATTATGCAGCTTTATGTCCATAATAATGGCAGATGTAACATTTTGGTTCATTGAATAAAAGATCATAATGATTTTTATGTGTAGTATGTGGTTGTTTTTTACTTGGCTCTCTCAATCTTTTTGTTGGATGGTATTTATTCCTTGGTTGTCTTGATTTCTCTTGTCTAAATCTTAAAGAACAGTTTATAGCTTTGTGGCCAAAGTTAGAGCAGTGAAAACAATATCCATAGAAAAAATCTATGTACTTAGAAAATGGTTGTCTTCTTTGAGCAGGTTGATTTCTTCCATGGTGATGATTTCCTTGAGTAGAGGGTGTATTATGTATTTGTTCTACAGATTCAGTTCTAGTAGTTGTTCCTTCAATTCTCCTTGGTGGTTGATTCTCTTCCTTTGTTCTACAAACTTGATGGATTCTTTATTGCTTGGCTAACCACTACTTGATCCCTCTTCATAACCAGAACCAGTTTTCAAATTTGAATTCCTTTTCTCATTTATAATGGAGGCTAATCCTTCTGATGATTTAATACTTTTGAGATTATGATGATATAAGGCCCAAAATTCCTCTATATATTTTTTGACAGTCACTACTTCAGCTTCCAATTTTTCACCTTTTGTTTTGGCTTCCTTCAATTGTTGTTTGAGGATGTCTTCAATATTCTTAGCTTCTTCTAACTTAACCTTCAATAGAGTAATTTCTTCACATGGTTCATTGCATGTTTTCTCATACCTGAGCAATAACTGTTTTTGTTTTCTTTTCTTTTCTATGTGTTTATCAATCTCTTCCATGGCACTGACAAGTTCTCGTTCAATATCTACTACTACTTCACAATCAATGAACTCACTTTCTGTATCTTCAGTGTTTATATATTTTAAGGCTATTAGCATGATATCATTTATTTTATCTTCAATAGAAGAGCCACTCCTTTCATCATCTGAGGGATCATCATCATTGTTTACACAAAGGCTTTTCTGATTAAAATTATTCTCTTTATATACCTTCTTGTGTTTGTTCTTCTCTTCATCGTCATATGTCTGATACTTTATTTTGTGAGGAAACTTAGATGCAAAATGACCTATATTACCACAGTTGAAACATTTGAAGGGAAGTTTACCTTTGTATCTTCCTGATCCTTTCTTCTGTCTTCTCACAAAATTTTCTTCAATCTCATCTATATCAGAGTCTATGTTTTTATCTACTTTAAAATACGCCTCTCTTGTAGTGGATTTACCTTTGGTGATTCTCATTTCATAATCAGTTAGGGTTCAAAGAAGTTGATCTAGTGTCATCATTTTGAGATCATCTATTTCCTCTATAGAAGAGACCTTTCAGTTAAATCTATTAGGAAGAGGTCTTAATATTTTTTTGACTACAAAATATTCATCTATCGTTTCACCTAGGCCTTTCATAGAATTGAAAATTTATTCTATACATAAGAATTACATACTGATATTTTCATCTTCATCCATATTTAACTACTCAAATTTCAGTTAGTGAGTCTGAAGTTTTGCGTCTTTGACCTTTTCATTACCTTCATAAATACTTATTATATTGTCCAACATAACTTTTGTTGAATCATAGTGCATCACTTTGACAAACTCAGCTTCAGCAAGTCCATTGAGGATGGCAGTCATTTCTTTTTCATTAAAGATAAACTCCATCTTATCATATTTTGAGACCAAGACTAAAGGATTCACATATCCCGTTTCAACAACGTCCCAAACATCAACACCCAAAGACATTAAATGTGTTCTCATTCTTATTTTCCACAAGGCAAAGTCTATTCCATCAAACAGAGGGGGTCTATTAGTTGAACTTCCATCATGACTAGTCATGCTCAAGCTTATGGATCTACCTTTGATCAAAGGCATTGAATCTGATACCAATTATTGGAAATATAACTGAGAAGGGGGTGAATCAATTATGTATATAAGCTTCAAACTTTTTCCTTTTATTTTCTAGTTCCTTTTAGATTATTATTTAATGTGTTGTTGATAACTTATCATGCATAGATATACAATATTTGATCAATAACATAGAATACATAGAGACATTGATTTTCATGAGGAAACCCATAAGGGTGAAAACCTCTTCTTCTTAGGATGTCAATCAAGCTCCAACTTTCATGTACATCACAGTCTTTGAGATCCAACTCAAATATGAGGCTACAACCTTTGATAGCAAGCTACAACTTGTAGAGAGCACCAACTCTAAGATTTTGCTAGCACAAACTAGATGAAAGAAGCAACTCCCAGAATATCTTCTAGCACCAACTAGAATTTAGAGGACTGCAATCCTCCCTAGAACCACCCTACCACCCTGATTGAATCTTACAAAATTGTACTTACTTGCTTTATCTTTGATATGGTTTGTTACAACTCCATGTCTCCTATTCCTTCTTCATCTTCTATACTCTGTTTTGATTCTTCATTGTTCAGCTTCTATACCCTACTCTTTTTCTTCTTGCGCTCAACACCACCTATTGTTCAACTTCTCTTCTTCCTTTTATGCTATGTGTTGCCTCTACATCCTCTTCACTACACCACATATTTTCGCTTCAGATTATGCACCGCGTATTATCCTACCCACATGCATGACTCTGCAAGAGATTCTCTATCTCTTCTCTATTTTGCATGTCTTTCACATGTCCAGTCATTGTTAAGAACGAAATACCAATATAGCATAGAAAAACCTCAAAATAAGTCCTCAACACCTTGAAAAATAGAGAAATTCAGATAATAAGCCTCTTCAAGGGGGCAACCTCCTTATGCCCACATAAATGTACAATTACAAGATGATTCAAAATAAAAATGTCTCATTGGTATATATAGGAGACTAGGAGGTATAATTACAACTAATGGACTAAAGACGACATAAATAAAATAAAATTACTAATATAATATGCCCCAATTAAGGGGTAATGAGCCACTATTTAGGGCTTAACATGCCCCTCCCCTTGAGACAAGGGTTGTCTGCAACACTTGAGTAACTATGGATGATTCTGTATAAAAGACTCATCTTCCCAAGTGGAATCTTCAACTAGTAGTTTCCTTCATTTAATGAGATACTCTGAAATGGATCTATTCCTCAGTTGGAAAATTCTTGTGTCAATGATAGCTTCAGGCTCCAATATGATTTTTCCTTCCTCGTGAATTTCTAGCAATGTAGTTTGAACTAGGATCTTGTCACCTATAACCTTCTTTAAGAATGAAACATGGAAAACTGGG
>CBVK0100604177.1:0-19696 GCA_900067695.1 Picea abies | reverse complement strand
TCTCCCCTAAAATATAGGAGACTAGATAATGACTAATTATGACTAATAAAAAAGGAATAACCTTAGGAAAAATAAATCCTAGGTGTGTGTAAAGTAACTCCAAAACAACTACCACGTACCCCTTCTTCGATACTGTTCTTTCAATTGTGGTCTGCCCTCAAAAAATTAACTTTCGAGCAACTTTTGATTCCGCAATCAGGTGTGATTGTTGATCTCATGGTCTCTCATAGATTACCTCTATCAATGGATCTGATCTATTGTATTTTCCTGCCTTCTTTCCCTCGTCCATGCACAGTCCTTAGTCTCATTGACCAAGTGACATGTGGCCCTCCAAACCAATGGACGAGATCGATTTCCAATGGACGAGATCGATTTTGCCTTTCAGTCTTTGGGAGTCTCGAGTCCTAAACTTTTCTTGCTCCCGAAGCATTTCACCAAGAGTCTGCGATCTAATGATGCATGGTCTTCTAGAATCAATGATCATAATCCCTTCAGGTATTCAAGGTTCAAAAATCTCAACTTTCCAACCTTTCAACCTTCCTTTGCTTTTTCTCAGAGCTGATAATCCACTTGCGTGTGTCCTTTTCGGATCAATGGTCATAATCCTTTCGCATCTCCGGACTTCATAATTCTCAAGTCTCAACTGGAAATCCTTGAAGTGAGATTTATCTGATATCTTAGATCAGATGAAACGTACTCCCCTTGATGATCAATGGTCAAGATTTGTCTTTGGCAATTTTCACGTTTTCCCCATCCACAAACTTCCAAAGTTGTGGATCTTGTGCCACCTATACTCCTCGACGATGGATGGCCCCATACCACTTCAGGAATTCAAAAATTTGTGAAAGTGATGGTGGTAAATCTCCCTTTGTAAAACCATAGTAGTGATGTCACTTACTTATGTCACTTGATGACGTTTCATGAGCCTAGTAGCTGCCAAGTGTCACTCATACTTGTGATTTTCACATACCTGAAATGCTGAATAAACTTGACACTTTTCATTGTCTGATTGTGCCATGTGTCATTGCTGACGTAGGCTTGTTGACGTGGATCCTCATTCACTTTGGGACTTCGGCCTTCAGAACTTTGGGTGTTTCAACTTTTCAAGTCACCAATTCTTCTGAAGTGAGAATCCCTGAGCAGTAACCTCCTCACAACTTTTAGACTCGGACTAAATGTTGTTCATCGATCATGTTCTTAGATTGACAGCTTGATATTTCTACGATGCTTCTTTTCTATCTTATCTTGCCCTTCCACTTTAAAATGATCTGATGGCTAACGTTTACTCTGACTCTTTGACTCTCCAGACTTCATGGATTTCAGATCTCAAATTGAACCTCTTGAAGTGATTTCTCTGGAGCATAACCTCTTTACATATTTATACTCAAAATGAATGTTGTTCATTGATGAATATATTATATCAATGGCTATTTCTTATCTTATCCTTCCACTTAAATCAATCTGACAGTTGACGCAAATTTGGATGATCAAATTCTCAATTGTTTTCCCCCGCTTATCCTATTATTCCATTAATTCAATCTGACGGTTGTTGGTCCTCTAGAATGGTGATCCAATGGCCACTGTCTCTCTTCCTCTTGAGCTTCTGATCTCTTTGACTTAGAAGTTTTTATAAGTGTTCATGGGTCTCAACCTTTTCTCCTCTTGTGAGTCCATCCCTGTGACCTCGTCTACACTTCTGGAAACCGCTATCTCTTCTGAGATTTATCGTCTTCTGCTCTCTCGAGGTTTCGCTCATTGTTTTTCTTTCCATCAATGAAAAGCACATTATTCCTGTAAACATGCCAACAATCTAAAAAAAATTCATATGTGGAACTCAAGTTCATTCAGTAAAGGAGAGAAGACATTATTTCCACTATGTCCTCTTATGAATTTGATAGTCATTTTATTTTTGGACTTCTCTAGATCTTTTCTTAAGGATACTATTTATTCTTCTAGTTTGTCATAGATGTTCTCATTTTTTTTTATTTGATTCATCAATATTTCTTCCCTTCTTTTGGCTTATTCTAGATGTATTTTTAAGATGAATATATCTTCACTAATCGCATTTCCTTTTTATTTATAAATTTGTAACTATTTTTTTCTTAGTATAATATTTTTCTCGAGTCAGGATATTTCCTCCAGAGCACTAATGGGTTCTCCTTCCATGTCAAATAAAACTTCACACTCTTCTATGTACATTTTTTCTTTATTAGATATTTGTTGCTCTAAATCCATGAGATTTTTTCATATTTATTTGTATCTGGCTCATATTCTTCTTCTTCAGTGTCTGAAGAGTTGTTGTTATCCTCCCTTGAATAAAAAATGTTCATTTTAAAAAACAATTTATTTTTAAACTCCCTAGGTTTATCCTTTCCTTTTCTTCCCTTTTCATTTGTGTTGTTTTCTTTAAAAGGAAATTTGGATGAAAAAAGACCAACTTTACCACAATGAAAGAACTTGAATGGTAACATACTTTTATACTTTTTGGAGCCCCTCTTATATTTCCTTAAAAATTTAGCTTCTTCGTCATCTAATAAATGTTCAGAGGAATCACGATCTTGAGATTGTGATGCCTTGAAGACTGCATCCTTTAGATATAGTTGTTCTTTCTTGGTCCTCATCTCATAAGAAATCAATATTATATAGAACCTATCCATCGTTAGTTTATCTAGTTCATTCATTTATTCTATAGAAGCAACCTTCTAATCTAGTCTTGATGGAATATATCTCATTACCTTCTAAACCACCATATCTTCTTCAATCTTCTCAGCTAGTGCCTTCATAGTGTTTACAGTCTCATCTGCAATGAGAAAGAAACCTGCAATATTTTCATCTTCACTTATCCTTAGGCTTTCAAATTTCATTATGTGAGATTTAAATTGGCCAACTTCAATTTCTCATCTCCTTCATAGTTGTTTACCAGTTTGTCCCATATTTCCTTTGCGTATTCCAAGACCATTACTTTAACAAATTTTGTTTCTACCATCCCACCTTTGATATCAATCATAGGTCTTTCATTATTGTAGTAATTTTTCTTACCGACTTCATTAGTTGGAAGAGTTGTTGGTATTTTATAACCATCTACCATGATCTTCCAAACTTCCATACCAAGAGACATCAAGTAGGTCTTCATTTTGATTTTCCAAAGATAAAAATTTGTTTCATTAAATATAGGAGGTTTTGTTGAGGAAGAAGAGGAATATTGACATTCCATACTTTTTGTGTGACCTTCCTTCCATATGTTAGGCTATTACTAAAGGAACCTCGCTCTAATACCGATTTTTGAGATTCACGGTAATACTGAGAGGGGGGTGTGAATCAATATTGTATCAATTTTCTCAATTTTTTTTTTGTTATTCCTTTAATATTATTTTGAAGTGATTACTTAATCAACAAGGCATGCATAAATACAAAAAACAAAGAAAAAATAGTACACCAGAATTTTTACATGGAAATCCAATGCGAGAGAAAACAACAAAATATATTTCTTTATGTTCTTTTGCAAGAATCAACTTACAATTTATAATATTTCAGCTAGACAAATACCAACCTGTTGAAAATAATAAGGAAACCAATCCTCCCTGGCACCAAATTGTTACAAATGGTGAGGACACCAATTCTCTCAAGCACTAACTTATTACAAATGATGCAGACACCAATCCTCTTATGTAACAACTTGTAGAGTGAGGACACCAGTGCTCTCCCCTATACCACCCTACCTCCATGTATTCAGTTTTATCTATTGAAAAATGCCTTACATATCTAGACCTTTTACGATAATTTTTTATTCGATTAAAAAACAAATAAGATATATCTCCAATTTAGTTCCTTTTAACATTTACAAAACCTTTTCCCTCTCCATACACGTAATTTTTACTCGATCAACATACATCCCTATTATAATATATTTTCTTGAGTTCAATTAACTATATGTCGATACATAACAATTACATTGTGGACATATCTTGACCAAATCAAAGTCCAATTATTTATATGGTGTCAAACTTCTGTCTAAATTAAGAATATTTCTTGTTTAGTTATGGCTGGACATTGTTTGACTAAATCAATCAGACCAACTCTTATTTTTTTATGAAAAAATTCAAGGATCATTGTTGATCCTTTAAATGATTAATGAAGGATCAATTATATGAACAACTTTTTTCATCTCATCAAAATTGACAGAACCATTTACAATCTTGTTTACAAGGCACGCAATGCACAAATAGAATAGGAGCACAAAATTCATGTCACAAGTCTTTAAGTTGTCTCACTTTCCCTGCAGTGAACTCTCCTAGTCACCCAAACAAACTGTGAGCATGCCCATGTAACTCTCTTAATTGATTTTTGAACTTCCACTTCTTTCATCATAGTCCATTATGTTGCTCATCACACTATCTCAAGGAACCTTGCAAATTTTCTTCTACGCCATTAACAAGAGACCGAATTCATTTTGTCACACTTCACTACCTGATTGGAAACACCAGACCTATACATCTTTGGTTTTAAATTTCATAGGAAAGAAAATATTACTAGGTAAACGGGCCGGGTCGACTGGAAGGGATGAACAACGAAATCCAGTGCACATTTTTCTCCTCACCCAAAAGAGCCACCGTAGAGTTGATATGGTTATCTCGAGAAGTCACAATGATGTGGAAGAGCTCGCCCAAATCTAAGTGAAGAGTGTACTGCAAGAGTAAATGCCAAGGAATCCTGGGCCATGTGCTCGGACAGAGTTGTCACATTGGGAGTAGGGAAGGCCAGGTGGAGAGTCATCAAGGCTGGTGTGAGAAGGACCCTCATTAAACATAGGCACAAAGGCTTAACTCTTTCTGACAG
Organism: Picea abies; assembly: GCA_900067695.1. Taxonomy (NCBI): domain Eukaryota; kingdom Viridiplantae; phylum Streptophyta; class Pinopsida; order Pinales; family Pinaceae; genus Picea; species Picea abies. The sequence goes on along the minus strand of CBVK0100604177.1, from coordinate 14,860 downwards.
ACACTTTCCTTCCCTTACCAACCAAGATACAAAATTAATGACAGTCATATTGCGTCTGACCAGTTGTAAGTGTTTCGGTCACAAAACTAACTCATGTAGTTAACTTACCATTTCCTCTTCTCTATCGATGGAACGACCCTTTAACTACGAGATTAGTTGCATAAGACTTATTCTTTAGACTTGTCTAATTTTAAAACCTTAAGTCAGATGACTACAAACGTATGACCACGCCTAAGCCTTAAGGGAAATTTGTTTCAACGAATCGGTCTTTGAAAAATTAATACCACTAACTATGACTTGACATGAGTCACACCAAAATATTAACTCTCAATGTTTTCATAGCTTGATGGGTATGCTTTATAAAAGAGCAACATTATACACTTGTGCACAACATGAAAATCCTTTTGATTTAAGGAGATTGGAATTTGAATCCTAATAAACATTGTATGCAAGTTAATATAGGTATAAGTAGCATTAATATATATAAAGAAATATATGTGTTGAAAGGTATTGTCACCTATTGACATCCCACCTTATAAAGTATGAAGTAGGTTTTAACAGAGTATTGTCCTCATATAAAAGATAGAATGTCGGTCTATAATGAAGGTAAACTTTAACATCCTGTTCTACAACTTTTATTAATGAGAAGCTAGAGGTTAATGTGAAAAAAAAAAAAATTATGTCAATTAGAGGTACATTAGATATGGTATCAGAGCAGAGTTTACAACACTGGGCCTTGAATAGGGCCACATTAACGCTTTGACATATATATTTTACTTTTGTAAAACTAATAAAAACTTATTTGTTACAAACATAATACTTTTTTGTTTCGTGTTAATCATGGAAACTCAGAATGATGCAGAAATCAGGATGGAAGGAAATCCAGAACAGGAACCTCATGGAGACCCAAGGCAGAATAGTGATGGAATATCTCTTATGGAAGTATTGGAAACAATGAGGAATCTTATTGTTGAGTTGGAGGTTTTCAAAGAAGACAATGAGAAATTGAAGAAGGCACAGTAGGAACAACAAGAGATAAATGAAGTCCTGTTGTGCAGCATAGTGATCAAGAAAAGACCAAAGGACGATAACCACGATGAAGAGGTCAACAAAAGGGCCTCCAAGAACTCTGGGCTAAAAACAAAAAAAGGAGACAGTTTGTCGGAAGGAACACCTTTAGATAAAGACAAAACTAAAATCGACCACCTTCAGAAAAAGAAAACAAGTGGACCACCTTGAAGGAGAATTTAAAAAAATTAAACCAGCCACCTTTGATGGAGAATCCAGGACAGGAGAAGAAGTTGAGGCATGGTTGTTGGAAATAAAAAAATTCTTTCAAATCTACAACTATTCTCACAATATGAAGGTCAGAATGGCCATCTACAATCTAAAAGGGAAGGCTAGCATTTGGTGGCAAGACCTGAAATTGATAGAGGGCCTAAAGGAGAAACAGTTAGAATGGTGTGACTTTAAGAAGTATTTCAAAAAAAAGTACCTTTCGGAAAGCTATTATGAAAGGAAAACAAAATAATTCTACGAGCTATGACTCAGAAAGATGTCGATGGAGGACCTTATAAATAAATTCCTCGAGCTGCTAAGGTTCGTACCATACATCCAGGATGATAAAGTAAAAATCCAACGATTCTTAAGCTATTTACCGTAGTCCTACAGGGACGGAATTGAGTTCGACAACCCCAAATCCTTGAGTTAAGTATTCAGGAAAGAATGAATGTACTATGACCAGTACAAACAATGAGCGAAGTTTCCCAAAGCCTGGAATGATAAGAAACAAAATCAAATGAACTAGGGAAAGAAGGGATACCAGCCAGCTTCGTATCGGAATGCCGCAAAAAGCTTTCCAAGAAAGGATTTTCACTCCAAACATCTGAATACGCAAGGCAGCAGAAAGTGGGTAAATTTGGGAAAAAAAAAGTTTGGGGACAGCTCCCGAGAGCCACTAAAGTGCTGGGAATGTGGACAACCTCATCTAGGGAGGAACTATCCACGTTTAATTTCAACAAACAAAACTGGTGTTCATAATTTGCAGGAAGCCTAGATAGTGGGAGACATGGGTAGAAGCCTGCATTGGATAAATGCAGCCATAGATGGTCAACATGATGACCACTAGTCCTTGGTGGTAGAGATCGAAGGTAAAATCAATGACACTTGAATTTATTTTTTAATTGACCCTGGAGCTACGTTAAGTTATATTACCCCTAATGTAGTAGAGTCAAATAAACTTAAGAAACTGAAGCATGAAAAATCATGGCTTGTACAACTAGCAACAGGTACTAAAAGGAAAGTAGTTGACTTTATTTATGATTTTGAGTTCAGCATAGATGGTCAAAATATAAGGACCAATCTGAACATCCTACCACTAGGATATTACGATATGATTATCAAGATGGATTGGTTGGAACATCACAAAGAAGTAATAGACTGTTATACAAAGGTACTTAGATATAAAGATGATTTTGGCATCGTTAGAACAACCCAAGGCATACCAAAACCTGTATCAGTCCGACAAATTTCAGCGATGCAACTCAAGAAATGTATTAGAAAGGGATGTCAAGTTTATTCCATCCAAGTGACAAACCTATTAGAAAAAGAAGATAATCCAAAGTTAGAAGACTTTTCTGTCCTACGTGAATTCAGAGACATGTTTTTGGATGAGATACCAGAATTACCTCCTAGAAGGGAAATAGACTTCTCCATAAACCTACTACACAGTTCAACCCCTATCTCAAAAGAACCCTACCGAATGAGTCTACCAGAACTGACAGAATTAAAAATACAATAATAGGAATTGTTGGACAAAGAGTATATCAGACCGAGTGCCTCACCATGGGGGGCACTAGTCCTCTTTGTGAAAAATAAAGACGGTACTCTAAGACTATGTATCGATTATAGACAACTGAACAAAATGACTATTAAGAACAAATACCCCTTACCAAGGATAAATGATCTATTTGATCAAGTTGGTGGGGCCAAGATCTTTTCAAAGTTGGATTTACGATCCGGTTATCATCAAGTTAGGATAAAGGACAAGGACATAAAAAAAACAACTTTTCGAACAAGATATGGACACTACGAGTTTGTGGTCATACCTTTCGGATTCACTAACGCACCGACCACATTTATGTGCTTGATGAACAACATTTTCAGTCAGTACTTAGACAAGTTCGCAGTAGAATTTATCAATGATATTCTGGTCTATTCTAAAATGGAGGAGTAACATGATGAACACTTAAGAATAGTTTTGCAAACATTAAGGAAACAAAAACTATACGCAAAATTCGACAAATGTGACTTTTATATAAAAAAAATTACAATATTTAGGGCATGTCATTTCCTTAGAAGGTATTGACGTAGACCCGGAAAAGATAAAAGCCATTATAGAATGGCCAGTACCTAAGTATGTGACAGATATCCAGTCATTCATGGGAATCACCAGATATTATCACAGATTTATAGAAGGGTTTTCCAAGATAGCCTACCCTATCACGTCATTACAAAAGAAAGGGACCAAGTTTAACTGGTCAGAGAAGTGTCAAGACAGTTTTAACAAGCTGAAGGAATTATTGACAACTGCACCGATATTGAAGGTAGTAGACCCAGATAAAGACTTCACCGTATGTGTTGATGCAAGTAAAGAAGGACTAGGTGGTGTCCTAACTCAGGAAGGACATGTTATTTGTTATGAGTCCCAAAAATTAAAAGAACACGAGTGAAATTATGTCACTCATGAATTAGAATTGGCAGCGGTAATACATGCCTTAAAAATGTGGTGACACTACATAATGGGCATGAAATTTCTACTATTGATGGATAATAGTGGAGTGAATTATCTGCTTAACCAACCAGATCTTAATGTAAGACAAGAAATATGGCTAGCCTTCTTGAGGGAATTCAACTTCAAGGTCAGACATATCAAGGCTAAGGAAAATAAAGTACTAGACACTTTAAGCAGAAGAGTCCATGGGTTATTTGAGATAAATATCAGCAGGGCAAAAAGTGATCTGGAACAAAGGATAAGGAAGGCATGTAGTAACGACGAAAATTACACTAAGATGATTGCAGAATTTCAAAACAGTATCGCAAACTCAGATAAACCAAATCTAAGTATCAACAAGAAGGGACTATTACCATTTAAAAATAGACATTACATACGAGATTCAACAGAGTTAAAATTAATAGTTTTAGACGAAGCGCATAAGAAACCGTATTCTGGCCATCCAGGTTACCAAAAAACAATAACAACACTTAGAAAATTATTTTACTAGCCTAATATGAAGGGAGAAATAGCATAGTACTTGGCTAGGTTCCAAGATTGTCAGAAGGTTAAGGCCAAGCACCAACAATCAACCAACCTATTACAGCCATGTACCAGAATGGAAATGGGAGACTATACTGCTGGTATTTATAATAGGTTTGCCTAAAACTCAAAAATATAATGATTCTATCATGGTTGTAATCGATAAACTCAGTAAGTATGCACACTTTATTCCTATAAAGTCTACTTTTAAAGCTATAAACATTACTGAAATATTCATGAAAGAAATTTTTAGACTACATGGTATTCCTAAAATGATGATTTCAGATAGAGACGTAAAATTTACATCCGCTTTTTGGAAGGAATTGTTTGTAGGGCTAAACACTAACTTGAATTTTAGCACGAGCTATCATCGACAAATGGATGGACAGACTGAAAGGACAAAACAGATAATAGAGGATATGCTTTGCATGTACGTAAGAACAAAACCAAGCAAATGGGAAGACTACCTGCACTTGGTAGAATTTGCATATAACAATGGGTACCAAACTGCGGCTAAGTTGAGCCCTTTCGAAATACTGTACGACAGAAAGTGTACCACTCCAATTAGTTGGGATAACCCGGCTGACAGACTCATGGTTGGACCAAAAATGCTCCAAGAAATGGAAAACATGGTAAGAAAGGTACAACAGAACTTGAAAGAAGCACATGACAAACAGAATATATATGCAGATCAGAAAAGAGGACACTTAAAATTTCAAGTGGGAGACCATGTTTATTTGAAGGTCAAAGCCCAAAAAATCTTGTTGAAGTTAGGGAACTATGCCTAGCTAGCACCGAGGTTTTGTGGGCCCTTCAAGATACTAGCTCTAATTGGACCCATAGCATATCAGCTTGCACTACCAACTAATCTAAGAATTCATAATGTATTTCACGTTTCTTTGTTGAAAAAGTATATTCATGAGCCTACTCATATGACTGATTGGAACTTGGTGTAGGTGGAACTTGAAGGTGAGTTCCAGGTGGAACCCCTACGCATTCTAGACCGGAGAGAAATAGCACTTTGGAACAGATTCGTCGATCAGGTAAAGGTGGAATGGAAGCACTATAGTCCTGAAGAGGCCACTTGGGAGTTGGAGGGAGATTTGAGGAAATCTCATCCAATCCTATTCCAAGAAAGGAATGAACACTGAGGACAGTGTTTTACTAAAGGGGGAAAGGATGTGACATCCCCAAAAATAAAATATTTTTGAAATTTAAATTTGTTGGAAATTCATTCCGTTTTTAGTAAATTCGAATTTGGAATTTTTTTTTCTATTTATGGAAATTGCAAATTTCGAATTTAATAATTGTAATTAATTATTATGACTATTGGGAAGGGATCTGATTTGACCGAACTAACTACTTGACTATGACACTTATATGAAAATGAAATATTTTATATTTATTGGAGGAGGACAAATGGAACAACCATGTTAAAGTCAACTGACCATGACTCCATGAGTGGGGAACATGTTGGAAACACCTTTGGGCTGATTAGTACAAGTGGAAAATCAGGGATTTGGCCACTAGCAGCCCCTGAAAATTAGGGATTTAGAAAGTTGCAAAAATCCCCAAGGGAGGGAAAAAAGACCTAGGCAAGGAGACTTGGTTGGATAAATAGCATATGGGAGGAGGCAAGATGCTGCCAAGTATGCTGGAAAAGAGACTAATGATTTTTTTCCTTTTTTGTTATGAACACTACGGAATGAGTGTGAGGCAAGAGGAATGGGATGGAACTGAAGGACATTGCGGAGGAAGAGTTTCCAAGTTCGCCCTCATGGGTTCATGGTTAGGCTAGGGGGTGAATTGGGGAAAGTGATTTTGATTACCCTATTCTATGGTTGGGAGGAATGTGGTTGTTCCCTTTTCCTTCAAGACAAATGGTTCAGATATGTCTCCTATCCCTCTTTGAGTGATTGACCTTATATCTGATGTGATGTATTTATTAAAATTGTATCGAATTATTTCCCATTTTCTGTTGAATGATTTAGTCTCAGTTCTAGTGTGATTATTAAAACTGGTATGGATTTAATAATCCTGGGCGAAATCTTCCCATATAAATTGATGTATTTCTACAAGTCTTTATAAATTGTAAATCATCATTTTTCCTGCGAGAACTTATACACAGATTTATTTATTTTCTTCAATTACAAATCTATGAATTCGAAAGAAAATAGGATCAAGTCAAGTATATATACACCTACATTCTTATGTATTATCACTAGAACTAAAAGTGTATGCTTTAGAAATGACAACATGTATTTATCAAACCATAGTTTACGCATCTTGAATTTGAATGTGCAAACTATTACCAGCAAGATAGATTTAGCCCACACAGTAAAATGTCTAAAGAGAATAGTCACGAACATATATTCGTAAGTTTGTTCATATCGATTTATATAAATGTATGTAAATAAGTAAACAACCACATGTCATATCTTAATACTCAACTCGGATAAACCTGTCCCTAAATTCTTTCAGCAGTAAAGAAAATAGGAATATTTAAGATCTATCAGGATAATACGTTACACCTGAGTAAAAGAAAGAAAATTTCTTTTTAAGAAAACAATCCTTCAATATATTGATAATCCCTCCAAAACCTTTATAACTGTAAGTTTTGAATCATACAAGGATTTAAATAAAAATACTAAAGCGATGGCCTTAAAGAACAAGTGTCGGTCTAAGATACATACGAACAATGAAACGAGTTGTTTGATACAAAAACCCTTACAGTGTTCAGTTCAACTGGAAATAATTTTCCATAGGAAAAACCTCTGAGTTATCATTATTCTTAACTACCGAACCTAAACTCAAGGTTACAGAAACTTTCCCTCTTTCCAAACTTTTTTGGAAACCAAGTGCCTTATCGAATGCATACAAATCAAAATTGATAACCCTGTTTTGTCGGGTCTCCTGAGTGGTTAACAGTAAAGGAACTCGAATACCTTTTTATCGAAGATGAAGAGGAGGCTCTGAAAATATTTACATGTACACAGGCCTGAAAGAGTTATCAATTCTGAGAATTAGTAATGTTCACGGGAAGTAATAGAATACCAATAGATAATTACTATTAATGAAATATATCAGAGAGTACTTAACTTCTGATTTGGTGGCCTCGCCCTTTTCTTTCCTTGTTGATTGTCTCCCGGATGGGCATCCAGGCCATGGGAGAAGTGCTTACCAAGGCTTTGATGGGTCCTTGCATCAGCAAAGTCCACCATTACTGATTATACCAGTACTGTGAACGAAAACCAAATTATAAAAAAACAAAAATATAGTTACAGTAAACAACAGATTTAACATAGAAGTTTAGATGACGGTATTGTCTTCTGTATTAAAAAGACAAGTATATCAAGTTGTGATGAAGGCCAGTTTTGAATCAAGATATTACCCCAAACTTTGAATCTCCGTAACCCTCCCCAAAGAAATACTATAGAAAGTAATGTGAGCAAATAGTCAACACAGGGCATGATAGAGTCAGACCCCTACAAGGTCACCTTGCAACAGTTGGCATTACCAATACAAGAAAAACTGTTTGCGTAGACTCTTATTCGATGGAAGAATTACCCTTATAAAAATTAATCATTGAATATTTTATTCAAAAGACATATGCCGTAAGGTTTATTCCAGGAATTGGGCATGAGTATCTCTAAGTAGTATTGGCTTTTCTTTACCCTATAAGTAATGACTACGACTTCATTGAAAATGGAGCTAAGGGACCAAATATAATTCCAAATAGAAGGATGAAACCATCGCAAAGGAAAGGTTGGGAGAAAAGGAGTTGTCACGCACAAGTACCCTAACCCCTTTAACACAAGAACAAAAACCCACATATATTTCGATCCTGGTCTCGTCCTGTAACAACCGGATAAGAGTGTGAAGTAGAGTGATCTCAGGAAATACTGGACACCCTAAGCTATTTTACCAGGGGGCTAAACCGACAAATCTCTAAGCTTTGAGAGCGAGGAGACAGAGTGATAAGGACTGCCCCATTCTCAGTACATTGAAAAGAAATACACAAAAAAATCGGTGAACAAACTGAAAGTAAAAAGGGCACTTCACCAATTGGAAACACCAGACCTATACGTCTCTGGTTTTAAATTGCATAAGAAATAAAATATTACTAGGTAAATGGGTTGGGTCGATTGGAAGGGCTGAAAAACGACCTCCAATGCACATTTTTCTCACCCAAAAGAGCCACCGTAGACCTGGTATGGTTATCTCGAGAAGTCACAATGACAAGGAAGAGCTCGCCCAGCTCTAAGTGAAGAGTGTACTACAAGAGTAAATGCCAAGGGATGCTGGGCCATGTGCTCAGACAGAGTTGGCACATTCGGAGTAGGTAAGTCCAAGTGTAGAGTCATCAAGGCTGGCACGAGCAGGACCCTCATTAAACACAGGCATAAAGCCTTAACTCTTTCTGACAGATACTTTCTTTCCCTTACCAACCAAGATATGAAATTAATGACAGTCATATTGCATCCGACCAGTTGTAAGCGTTTCCGTCACAAAACTAACTCATGCAATTAACTTACCCTTCCCTCTTCTCTATCGATTGAATGACCCTTTAATTATGAGATTAGTTTCATAGGAATTATCCATTAGACTTGTCTGATTTTAAAACATTAAGTCAGATGACTACAAACGTATGACCACACCTGAGCTTTAAGGGAAATTTGTTTCAACAAATCGGTCTTTGACAAATTAATACCACTAAATATGACTTGATACGAGTCACACCAAAATATTAACTCTCACTGTTTTCATAGCTTTATGGGTATGCTTTATGACAGAGCAACATTATACACTTGTGCGCAACGTGAAAATCCTTTTCTTTTAAGGAGATTAGGATTCAAATCCTAATAAAACATCATATGCAAGTTAATATAGGTATAAGTAGCATTAATATTTATAAAGAAATATATGTGTTGAAAGGTATTGTAACCTTTTGAAATCCCACCTTATAAAGTATGAAGTAGGTTTTAATAGAGTATTGTCCTCATATAACAGATAGAATGTCGGTGTATAATGTCAATTTATAAGGTACATTAGAGGTACATTACATGCCATTTAGATGGATTTTGTTGGCCCTTGGTTATGGAAGGAAGCGAAGAACAAGGAAGAAAAGGTGAAAAGTGAACTTCGTGGAAGACACAGTAACTGTCACTCGGTCGAAGTGAGCAAAAGAGTAGAAAATATAGAGCAAAGTATGAAAATGCAAGCCATTGGACAAGGATATTGAGGATGACATATCAGCAAGGAAGATGGATTCAGGACAACTCAACAAGTGGAAAAAGCCACCATTGGATTCTTTGGAGCACCACGTGAGAAGGAAGGAAAGACAGGCTGGTGAAGCCCAGAAAAGGTGGGTCAAGTTGACCTAGGGTTTTAGACACCTAGGGTTTTGGCATCTAGGTTTTGGTCTAGGGCTGTTGGTGAAGTATTGTAATGTATAAATAAAGGTCAAGAGGAACTGGGTCAGGTTGATATGATATTGTTGTTGATCTAACTCTATTGTTGTGGTAATAGATTATTGTATTGAGAGAGAGAAGTTCTAAGTGAGAGAGCCTTATGGTATTGTAAGATCTTCAGTTGTGTGCGAAGGTCAAGTCCTACAGCTTGGTGTGTAGGAAGGGGAGAGAAAGAGAGAATAAGAAAGGATATCTACAAGCTCAGAGCATAGACAAGAAATGTATGCTTTACCTTAATAAATCATAAGCATAGTTCTGTGGACATAGCCCTAGAGAGAGGGTGAACAATGTATATCTTGCATTGTGTGTGTGATTGATGCTTAGATCTATGTTGTTGTTCTATTGTATTTTGCATTACTGTGTTAGAACAAATATATAGTTGTACATGATAGAGCTAGCTTGATAACTGATATATGCATGTTGTGTTGGTGTTGTATTAGATCCACTTGATATTCCCCTAGTTGTAGACATCTCTATCCTGCAACCCACTCATAGTTGCTTTAGGTGAGAGTGTATCTGCTTCATAGGTGTTGTCGAAAGGGCCAGTAGCTAGGGTGTGTTGGTGGGCTCTTGGAGTGAACCTTGGGCCTTTCCCTATGCCAACAAATGGTTTCATTGCCGGGAATGTCAAGGTGGTTTCCATCGAAGATAGAGACTCAAAAGTGGATAGAGAATCAAGAGAAGGACTTCACTGAAGCCCATAACAAGAACCCTAATCTTAGTACAGAGGATTGGTTGGAGAAATATATCTTTATCGATATACACACGATCTTCTTTGGAGGAATCCACCAGGATATGTATGAGTGGCTAGCTAGACTAGAAGATACCCAGTTTGAGATATGATATAGACCTCCTGTGGTTTGGACATCGGAGTTGATAAAGAATGTGAAGAGAGTTGATAACACCATATCATGAGCAGTAGGTCATTGATTTGATAGTACCATTCGAGGGTACATCAGAGAGTTTGTTGTTGACAGAGTAGAGTCATACAACCAAGTTCAAAGATATTTCCTTAAGGGACCTAGAGGAAATTTTTTACAATTCTTGAAGTTGAGACTCAAGATATTGTTGCATGAGAAGAACATCTTGAATATACAATAGATTGGTTGGATCTGAAAAGGCTTATGTTCACAAATTTAGATAGAGACAACAACATAAAAGATATACATACGTGTAGTGGAAGAGTATTCAGAGGGGTTCACCCTTAGAATGTGTTCAAGAAAAACTACAGAGAAGAGGGTTTCTACAGTGGAGAAGAAGTAGATCTAATGGACAAAGAACACTCAGAACCCACCGAAACAAAGGAAGGACAAGCTGAAGAGATTTGATGAGGAGAACCTGAAACCTGAGAAACCACACAAACCATCGAAGTAAGTACTGTTATCCTTCCTATTGATTCAGTAGTAAGCAACCAGAGTAATCCTAGTCACCAGAGCATCCAGAGCACTGTCAACACTAGTCCACCACATATTCATTTAGGAATCCTAGAAAGATCTATGGCAGATGAGATGAGGCTTCCTATATTTAGGGAAGATGTCTGAAGATATTGATCAGCATTGGTTTTTGTGTGAATCCGTATGGAATATTAAAAATGTCACCAATGAAGTTATTAAAAGGACCTAGTTCAACACTACCCTAACGGATCATGCAATGAGCTGGTACATGAAGCTTGTCCAAGGACTTGCGCAACCTAAGCCATTGGGAAAGATCAAGAATGCATTGATTGCAGAGTTCAAGAAACCTAAGTCAGAGTCACAATGTATTATAGAGATGAAAGAGATCAAACAGAAGGTGCTCAAACCAGTATGGGAGTTCGATCAATGATTCAAAACCTTAACAGGCTGATTAACTTTTCAGATCCTAGATGAATAGAATAAAAAATGGTTCATCGCTGCCTTGTTACCACAAATCAAAGTTCCTTTGATGTAGCAGAAGATTTATTTGTAGGCTGAGGCGTTGGAGATCGCCATGAATCTAGAATCAGTCCCTATGGGAGAATCTATCTTAGGTGTGAGTCAGATCTTGAGTCACCTAACTAGTTTGTCTCTACAGGTCAAAGACATGAAGAAAGACAAGGGAAATGACAAAAGAGAAGATATCTGGTGTGTAATATGAAGATCATAAGGCCATTATAAGGAACATTGTCCTTTATCCCATGAATATTTTGCCTCAGGAGCACCGAGCCCCTTGAAACAAGTCAACCTGCTCTGGTGAGAAGTATGGAAAAATAGGCATCGCATAGGTGAGTGGTATTACATGCAGAAGTATGTTCAAACTCCCAAAAATTTATATTGCACATTATGTAAGTCTATGGGGAACGACGATAGGGATTGTAGGTCCTATGACCTTATGCATGAAATGTCGAGGGACATATACAGGATCCGAGGTGAAGCATAATAAGAAGGAAACACTTTGTAGTATAACTCCCTAGAAAGAGGAAATTTCAATCCTCATAGTGGATATAGAGGATGAGGATGAGGAGGAGGAATAGCCCAAGGCTGAGGACAGATCATATGTTACAACTGCGCACAACCAGGACACTTGGAAAGAGATTGTTAGAATCCTTGCATTACATGCAGCTATTGCAGCTCGTTCGACCATGTTATTGAAGATTGCCCTGTGCTACTAGCTAAGCTGCAGGAAAGATGAGGACCTCAGCAAAATCCACAAGTGTAATTGATATACACTAAGACTTGCAAGGAAGACCCTAAAGTTGTTGTTATCACTCGACGATGCACTACTATAGGAGAGGATAGAATGACTCAAGGAAAGATTGAAGAAGGATATAGAGAAGACCCAAACTTTCTATGAAAAGAAAGAAATACAAATCTTTAAGGAAGCAAGACAAGAGTTCAAAGCAGATCAAGGTTCCTCATCACAAATACAGCCAGAAATAAACGAATATGGAATGCCTCAGGCATTTGATCAATCTTCTTTGCCAAAGGAGGGAAAAGAGGTAAGCAAGATCATGGAATAATTATGCACCTATGTTAAGTTGATTCTGGATAAAGGCATTCTACAAGAGCTACATAACTTGATTAGACAATATGAAATAGGAAAGATAGACCCCTTACTGAATAGGGAAGTACATCAAATTGTAAAAAGGAGAAGGAAAAATAAATAATTACACTTGAATGTTCAAATAGGAGAGTATGATATAGACTATGTGGTCCTCGACTTAGGGTCAGAGGTCAATGTCATGACAAAGAAAACTTGGGCACTGATGGGGAAACCAAAGTTGATCTACTCCCCTATCAGGCTTAGGATGACTAACTAGCAAGATGTCATCCCCTTTGGTATATTGGATCATGTCCCTGTGGACATCAATGGAGTGAGAACGTTCACAGATTTTGAGGTAATTGAAATTGTTGATGATAGTTGCCCTTACCCTGCACTGTTAGGAATTGATTGGGCCTTCGATAACTCCATAGTGGTTGATTTAAAGAAAAGGTGTATGAAATTTGAAAGAGATGGCCTTCGGTTCATTACACCCTTAGATCCAAATGAGGGTCCATGATATACAGAGCCCATTAGAGAAGAAGACCACACATACGAACTGGTAAACATATACAAACTGACAACCAGACAATAGGATTACATTAACCCTACAATCGATGGGAATCTAAGCTAGTGAAGTGACAACGGCTGTTCATCAGATTTAGAAGAAGTGTTGGAGAACTGGAAGAACTAGATGTATAAAGTATCTAGAAGAACATGTCCTATATTAACCAGAGAAGTTCACTGGATCAACACAACAATGAGTAACTTACCCACATTTGATGGTCTGAAACCTTTAGAAACCTTCCTATCTGATTTTGAGACAAGTGTATCAACACAACAATGATTGTTGGCAATGGATAAGACCCTGAAATCCACACCATAAAGATGGTGGGGAATGCATAAAAGAAATATAACAGACTGGACACAATGTCGAACTTTGATGACAACATGGTTCTCATCCCAAGTAGAAAGCTATGAAGTAAGATACACAGGTTGAATCTATCCAAAGGACCATGTGAGAATATACGAAGAATATTGGAACAATATTCCTCAATAACAATGGGTACACAGATTCATTAACACGTTGGATACGACCCCTATCAACCAGTACCTTCAAGTGGAACTGCGCCTCATCACTGTAGACTGGGAAGGTATGATTCAAAATTTTGTAACCACCTTTTTATTTGAAAGTGAATATCCTTCAGTAGACCAAGCATTACATATTGTGGGACATAAGGTATTTGAAGAGGCATCTAGCCTCCATATCGAACAAGAATAGGATGAATGGATTGCACCTATCTAGAACTTGCAGAGTTGCTACAACATCAATGCCGACGATGATGATCCCAGGAAGGTAAACATCACTGAAACAGAAGGCTAAAGAGATGTGGAAGGACCAGGAGTTGAGCTACCATTTATTAGTCAGCCAATCAAGATTAAAAAAATCAATATTGGGATAGAGGAGACACCAAATCTTGCCAATGTCAGAGATTACTAGGATTTTGATACCATTGACAAGATTACAGAGTTGTTACACAAATATTGTTAGAAAAACAAGACCGTGGAGCAATAAAATAAAACAAATGTGGAAAGAAAACACAGAAGATACACAATACAATAGAGACATGGATTTACGTGGTTCACCCAGTGTGGGCTACGTCCACCAGAGAAATTGCTAGGTCCTTCCTTTATTATTATCCAGCAAATGAAGGGATACAACCTACAACAAAACCCATTGTAATTTCCTCTTCTTTCTCTCACAGTCTCCTCTCTCAGAGTACAATATTTACCATCCACCATATCTGCAATACATTTCCCACATAAAAGAGGGTTGCCTTCTAGGGAAAAAAAATATAACATAATCTCTATCGTTAGATCTGTGACCTTATAATGAATGGTCTAGATTTACAATGAAATTACAATATACATTTACAAGGTAATTTTTCCTTCGGGGGCTTCACCCTAGAACCCCCTCTTGCCCCCAGGCCCCCTAGCTAGGGGGATAGCCCCCCTGGACCTCGTAGAGGGGGTACCCCCTCTACACTCTCTCGCGTGGAAGAGTGTACATACTTCT
>CBVK0100604169.1:0-19975 GCA_900067695.1 Picea abies | reverse complement strand
TATATATATATATATATTTATATATATATTGGATGCATTCATAGATGATACATTGATGATAAACTGTTGAACAATGTTGGTAAAGCTAAAGAATATATATTGTGGTTAAAAGTGATATAATTTCTCATTACTGATTCACCCCCCCTTCTCAGTAATCCAACATATTGCAACCAATCCAATTTCTTGCATGATGTATGGCCTTGATGTTGTCACATATAGTATATTTCCAATCATTGACCTGTACACTATTTGATTTGCTTCTAGAGATTCGTCATATTTCCTCAACTTACATCCTGTGATCTTGGGTGTACTGACAGGTGCATAATATTATATTCTGAATTTATTTATCACTTCCTTGATATATTTACTCTGAGAAATGAGTATTCCTTTGTTGGATTGAGAAATCTACAATCCTATAAAGAATGACAATTCTCCAAGCATTGACATCTCAATTCTTTTTGCATTTCTTCTACAAACTTTTGGCTCATTCTATCAACATTACTTCCAAATATGATACCATCCACATAAACCAGAATGATTAACATATTTTCATTTTTTGTTTTATGTAAAGATTGTTGTCTGCAACTCCTCTTTTAAAGCCTTGTTGTTGTAGGTGTTTGTCAAGTCTTGAATACCAAGCTCTGGGAGCTTGCTTTGTTCCATAGAGTGCTTTCTTTAGTCTGCATACATGATATTTGTTTTCTAACAATTGAAATCCTTATGGTTGTTCAATATATACTTCTTATAAATTTCCATTTAGAAAGTCTAACTTGACATCCATTTGATAGACTTTGAAGTTCTTGAAACACACAAATGCCAAAAACATTCTAATTGCTTATAATCTTGCAACTGGAGCAAAGGTTTCTTCAAAGTCAATACCCTCAACTTGAGCATACCCTTTACAGACCAGTCTTGATTTATTTATTAATACTTGTCCATATTCATCCAATTTGTTTCCAAAGACCCATTTGGTGGAAATCATATTCTTTTCTTTTGGTCCAGGCACAATTTCCCATGTCCCATTCTTCTCAATCTTATTTAGTTCTTATTTCATAGAATTAACCCAATGCTTATCTTCACTAACTTGTGCAAATTTCTCGAGATCTATTGTAGATAGAAAAGAAAAGTTCAATCTTCATCTAGTCTGAACTCCTGTATCTTCACTATCTTGTGCAAAGTTCTCAGGCTCTATTTTAGATAGCAAAGAAAAGTTCAATCTTCTTCTAGTCTGAACTCTTGTATATATATATCACCAAAAATTTGACTTTCTGGATGATGTTTTTGAACAAATATGGCCGATGTCTTTGGATATTGGTGTTCTATTTCTTCTCGTTCTTTCTTTTCTTCTTCCTCTTCTTCTTCCTTTTCTCATTCTCTGTAGATTGTCTCCTCTCGATATTCATTTGTTTGTGACTTTTCCTTTTTAGGTATTTCTTCATCCACTCTTACATCAATACTATCTACAAACTTGCATAGTATTTTTTTGTAGCATTTGTAGGCCTTGCTTCCAGATGCATATCCAAGAAAGATACCTTCATTTGATTTGGAATCAAACTTGTTTAAATTATCTTCATTTCTCTTTATATAGAACTTGCTCCCAAATACTTTGAATTATTTGACTGTAGTTGTTCTACCTTTCCATACTTCATAAGGTGTCTTGTTGTTGTTCACTCTAATTTGTTCTCTATTCAAAATGTAGACTATTGTGATGACTACTTCTCTCCAAAAGGTGTCTGGTAGTTTGGCTTCATTCAACATTGTTCTAGTTGTTTATTTTACAATTTTGATGTTCCTTTCTACAACTCCATTTTGTTGTGGAGTCCTTGTTGCTAAAACATTTCTCTTGATTCCATGATTCTCACAGAATTCATCAAATTCATAAGAGGTAAACTCACATCCTCTGTCTAATCTTAAGCACTTGATTTTAAAATCAGTCTCATTTTCAACTAGGGATTTGAAATCTTTAAACTTATGAAACACTTCATATTTTTCTTTAAGAAATGTAACCCATGTAATTCTTGTGTAATCATCAATAAGAAACATAAAATAACTCTCACCTTTTGAAGTTTGTGTTCTTTCTGGCCCATAGAGGTTAGTGTGTACAATTTCCAATGGATGTGGTGTTGAGTACTCCTTTGTTTTGAAACTAACTCATGTCTGCTTCCCGTGCTGACATGTCTTGCAAATTGTGTTGGTAGGTTTTGAGATCCTTGGCATATCTCTTATTTCTTGTGCCTTGCTGAGTTTTACTAGATTCTCAAAGTTTATATGACCCATCCTTCTATGCCATAACCATATTTCATTTACTTGTCCCATACCGCATTTTTCTCCTTTGACTCTATCGAGAATGTATACATTTCTTGGGGTTCTATTTTCATTTGCCACTAATCTTCCTGAACCCACTTTCCTTATCTCATATCCTATAGAATGAAATGTGAGTTTATAAATTTGATCACACATTTTATTGACACTTATCAAATTGTGTTTTAACCCTTCAACATACAATACATTCTACGTTTTAGTCTTTCCATTATCAAGACTAATGGTACCTTTTCCAACTATCCTTGCAGAAGCATTATTCCCAAAGGTAACACTGCCTCCTTTTTCTTCCTTTAGGGTGAGAAATTTGTTATGATCCCCTATCACATGTTTTGAACATCCACTATCAATGTACCACTGGATTTCTTTCTCTTGAGCATACATTGCAAGTCCACATTCTTCCTTCTTCGGTTCTTCTTGCTTCCTTTTCCACATCTTGTGTATTCTTCTCTATGTTTGGTAAGAACTTATTCTTCCTTGTTTTGTTTAGGAGAATCTATTATGCTACTTCTACAGTCATGTTCTATGTGCCCATAGTTATTTCACTTATAGCATTTAATATTGTAATCAAGTAGGGGAGAAAATGAATTGTAGTTTCTATCAACAAACCCATGCTAATTTTTGGTTATGTTGCTCATATAATCATTCTTTGAGGTATGATAAGAACCTACTTTTCCATCTCTCATATGATCACTTCTTGCATAAGATCTACAATCTATTGCTTTATGACCAAAATTATTGCATGAAAAACAATAGCCAAGAAAGAGATTTTTGTACTAGGTTGTGAAAGGCCTTCTTGGTGGAACAACTCTTCTGAACTCATTCTTGTTGTCCTTGTGAGAAAAATTAGGTTTATGTTGGTCATAATTTCCCTTCCTGCTGCTGCTTTCATTTTTGATGGATCCTTTGAGAATATTAGCATAGATTTTAGGATTTTCTTCATTTTCCTTTTCTAATGGTTTTATAACCTTAGTGCTTGCATCTCTCTCGGGGTCTTTTGTTTTTTCGTTGTATCCAAGACATGTCTTGATAAATGGTGACCTTTGGTAGCTGATAATATTATCTAATATTTCAATACTCTTTCCAAACTTCTAGGTTCTACTGTAACACCCATGTTTTCCCTAGTCTGTAAATATAATTATTATCATGACCAGAACTATAAACAGGTCTGTTATGCAATCATTGAAAAACAATGAACCTTTGATTAATTTTGTAATATGCATATTTGGTTATTAATGAAACATGGAGATGTTGAGCTACTACTGAAGGGGATTTGTTCACAAATTACAATGTCATGAGAATAATGGTGAAAGAAGGAGACCCTCACTGGTTTAAATGACCTTGCCAAGACAATACTCTTGTTGGATTAGTGAGAGGGGGGTGAATCAATAATGAGCAATTTATACCACTTTTAACCACAATATATATTCTTTAAATTTACCAACAATGTTCAACAATTTATCATCAATGTATCATCTATGAATGCATCCAATATGTTAGCACATAGGATGTGTAGGGGTCAAAATCTTTTTAAGTTTCTAGGTTTGAGTCATAGGGTTTTTAAATTTTTTATGTTTTGAGTCATATCTCATGTCAATAAATCATGTTTGATTCTTCCATGAACAATAATTTTGACTTTAGTCTATGTAAGAGCCTTGGTGTCATGATAATGTTCATCATCATGAAAGAAACAGGGGTCAACATGGGTCACACCCTTGGTCTTAAACTTACCATTATCATGTTTCTTGCCTCAAAGGGATGTACAAAAGGTTCCATTATGTCATTTTCAACTATTTGAGAGTCAAGTAAAGTGTCAAATCTACTTTCTGCAAACTCACCTGAAAGTTCACAGTGTATCAAGAAGCACCTTATGCACTAATCACACATCATTGTACTTTGGAAACATTTCAAGGGATATCTCATTGTTTTCAGTGCCTTTAATGCATCATGTTCTTTAGGTTGGTTTCAAGAAACAAGTCTAATAATTTGAATGAAGTGCGCTGCCATTGTTTTGAAATATGGTGTTGCGAACTGGATGTAGCAGATGAAAGAGGATTGAATGCTTCCAACTAAGCCCCGGTCTAGTTCGTGAGACACCAACTAAAGTTTCAGTTACACTAGGTACCTCTTTTGGTAATTGTGTGTTGTATAAGGGTTGATTGAACTGGATACAACTATTACATGTTTCTACGCTGCAAACTGTTACATACTTTTCTGCGCTGCAAACTATAACATGTTTTCTGCAATGCAAAATATTTGCAGCAATTAAAGGCCACAACATTGGTATCCTAAACCCTAGAAATTTTCAAGTTTGTTATATTATACCAAAATATCAATTTGCAGCTACCGCTTGCAGCAGTAACCTTATCCACTATATTTTTGATGATGCTACAAATTGTGCGCTGCAAACACTTTGTTTTCTGACAAGACCAAACCCTCCTTGACTGTGCTTCAATTAGGTCTGAGGTTTTAACTTTTCAAAGTAATTTTTCACTTCATATGTGTGAAGTCTTGCAAAATTGTCATAAAACCTAGTCCAATTTTGTGCACTATGAACTGGTAATTTTGGGACAGTTTGTAGCGAATTAGTACACAACAAAGTCATTTTTCATCACAACTTTTAAATGGCTATCTGGGTTCTTCTGAAATGTTTTGTGGGGATGAATAATAATATCATGGACTTGTGTTGGCCCTTGACCAAGTTTGGAGGAACCTTGGTCACGTTTGACCTCTTTTTGGGACTTCGATAGGCTGGTCGAAGGCGGAGCGCAAGTCGAAGAGGAGATCGCGGGATCTCGACCCCTTTTTAGGACATTTTTGGGATTAGGGTTTATGTAACGGGTATGGGGATGTCGGCCCATGGGTTTACCCATGTTTAGGCCCTTTTTGTAATGTATAAATAGAAAGCTAGGCGATGTAAGAAGGGCTGATGTTTGGTGTGGTTGATGATAGGTGCTAATATTGGGCTAAGTGCAAGTGATTGTAAGAGGATCTGTGCTCAATGTATGGTCATCTGTAGTGCTTTGTGCACAGACTATGTGAGGAGACCTTGTGCTGTAACTCGGGGAAGGAGGATCTGGAGAGGTGTGCACAGATATCCTGTCCTCTACGGAGTAGGGTTTTGATGCTCTGTGCCTATAAGAAGCTTGACATAAGATAATAAAGAAGAAGAAGAGTTGGTGGACGTAGCCCCAGGCTGGGGGTGAACCACGTATATCCTGTGTTATGGTTTCTTTTATGCATATGGTTGTTATATTGTTTATGTGATTAAGGCTTAGTGCAATAATGTATGTTTAGGTGAATATGATAAGCTTAGTACCTACTGATGTGAATAAGATGCTAGATCTGATATGTTTGCTTATGCTAAGTGCTTATATGTGTTAGATCTGGTTGAATACTGCGTTGCTCTATAATTAGGGTTCTGTCTGCGTTGTGAATAAGAGTTAAGTACTAATGAATGATAACTGCTAAAGTGCTTTGCAAAGGTACTGTAATCACAAATCTGTGTCCTAGCTAGGTTGTAGACACCGGAGTCCTACAACCACCCCTACCTCTACCTCGGATGAGACTTCATTTGCTTCACAGGTGTTGCCGAAAGGGTTGGTAGTTAGGGTTTTGTTGGTGCGCCGTTGAAGCGTTGAACCTTGGGTCTGCCCCCGTGCCAAAAAATGGTTTCGTTTCCGCGACCCAAAACTGTGATTGCTGGGAAGTAAAGAAAAGAGAAATCTTTGTGCGTAGATCTGCTACTTTAGTGCATAGTGTTCTACTTGACTTGTGAAGCTCTGTGCTAAGAAGAGAAGTCCGATCTGAAAGCTTTGTGCTATGAGAAAGGTAAGATAAGTGAAAATTTTTGTTTCGAAAGAAAGAATCTAGGTATGTTTGATAAATTTTGTCCTAGTTTGAAAACTAGGGTACAATTATAAGAACAAAGATTTGATATGAATAGATCTGATAGAAATAATGAAAGGTATGTTATCGCTATGCATAGAAAGAACGTTTGGACTAACAAATATATGCAGGATACTGGAAAGAATTTTTTGCAGGTTAGTTACTGTGATCCCAGTGCGCAGTACAGGAAAAGTTGGGGATCATTTAAGAGACAGAGAGGATTAACCCTTTGTTACAGTTGTAGAAAATCGGGACACCTTGCTAGGGAATGCCCTATAGAAGACCTAGTTTTCTTTGTTGTAAAGCTATGGACCATGAAGTTTTGGATTGCCCTAAAATGATTGATAAGCTTGAAATAATGAATATGGAACAAGCAAACCATGAGAAAGGCCAAGAGACTAAGATTATGGCAGAATCCTATAAAGAATAAGAGACTATATTACTAAAGATGAAAGAAACCCTGAATGACCACAAAGACACTAATCTATCAAAGATCTTAAAAGACAAAGAATGAATAGAAGCAAGAATAGGAGACTTCGACATAGACCGTGTTCTGGATGAGGAAACACAGGTGAATATCATGATAGAAAGAACTTGGGAAATTTTGGGAAAACCTGCTATGATTCCCTCATTGGGAGGAATAGGACTATTTAGAGGAAATCTAATCAACCTATGTGGAAGACTTACCTAGACATCTATGAGTGCTCCTGGAACTTCGATAGAGGAAGAATTTGAGGTCATTAAGTTTATTGAGAACATCACCCCATTTTCTATTTTGCTAGGAAGGACCTGGATTGAGAAAGATCATATTCGAAGAAGAAAAGAAGAGGAAGCCCTAGAATATAAAAAACAAGAATTAACAGATTTCATGACCAGGAGAATACCAGACTTGATAGCAGAACAAGAGAACAAGTCGACGTTGCTAAGGACCATGGATCTAGCTGCCGAAGCTTAAATAACACAAACAGACTTGAAGAACCTATCCATACATGAGAGTAGGGAAACTACTCCAGAAAGAGAAGAAGTATTACACTCGAACCCTAGGAAAGATCATCAACAGCGCGAAGTTACTTTTCCAAGAGAAGATAAGAATCAGAATGGAAAAAGGAACCCAGTAACTCAGCTTACAGGAAAGAAGGCTAGAAATATCAACAAGAATAAAGCAAAGTTACAAAAATTACAAGAAGCACCAGAAAGAACTTTGCGGAAGGAAGGTTTCCAGAATTTGAACTTTGCTGGAATATTAGTACAACACAGAATGACACTTCGCCATGGTGAAGCAATATAACCGTTGTAGGCATTATGATCGTTAGAATGACGCTCCCGAATGGTTAGAAGAGCAATTATGAACCAGAATCTCCCCATTGGACCTTTAGGATCGCGCCATAATGGATGGAATTGCATTGATTAAGTCTTTTCGACCCGTTGGAAGAAACCGTTATGGGGTTGTCTATTTATTCCATCGAGCATTGCACCGAGAAGACTTTTTCCAATTGTGATTATCCGAGCCCACAAAGAACTAGTTGATTTCGTGCAGTGATCATTGAGACCTCGCCATCCATTCTGTTGCCTTGAGTATTTGTTCATGAACCTGAGATATATGATCTCGAGCATGCATGTCGGACAACATTAGCGCAATAGAAAAGTTAGTAGAGGAAATTCTAATCGATCTAATGGATGAGAAGGTAATGTCCACATGAGTTCAAGCTTCATCAACGAGAGGAGTGCAAGCCTCTCCATCGACTGCTTGTGGATCTGGACCATCCTGAGATGTGACCGAGAAAAGAACCAAGCATAGAGATGACTTGGAGAATGCGAAGTTACTCCTGTCTATCCTGATCGACTACATCCCACCCCTGGCCAGTGTGGTGAGTCGTGACAGTGTCCCGAGGGACTTCGACTACACAGTCATCACTGTGCACCTCCCGAAGGGAATACAAGAAGTCAGACTGTAGTTGGAGAGGATTCCAACCTTGAAGATCAACGACTATAATTTGGGATACCACAAGAGCTATGACATGTTCGCACCTCACAAATATCTGACCAAGATGAAGGGGAAGAAGTCGAAGATCATCCCCCAACCATGGACTATGGACATCGCGAGGTCCACCATCTTGAACGTGATGAAGATACCACATTTTGGAAGGCACTAAGAGGTTAACACATGTGTTAAGCTCCTGTTTTCATGCTTCCATGGTGGTTATCTATGGTTTGATAGGTGTATCACCGTTGATCCAGCACTGATCCATAGGATCACCAGATTGAGCATGCAGGGACCAAACCCGCAAGAATTTTACCCAGGGAAGGCTGCAGATTGTGCCCTGACACAGAGGATTAAAGACACCTACGACGATGTAGAGAAGGGGACGCGAGGCTACAAGGTAGCCTCCATCTAGAATGGCACAGTGCACCTAGACTTCCAGTTGATCGCAGGAAAGCTAGTAAGAAAGAACAGACCCACGCAGGTCATAGGGTTTGTCGTTGACCTCGCTAGAAAATGTGTAGAAGGACTCCAGATGAATTGGGCTAGTTACTTAGTCAACTAGTTAGAATTGGATTGCCGCAAAGCTCAGGAATAGGCCTATGAGTTCCATTTTAGATGGCTCTTGATCCTCATCACGTTTATTGCTTGGGAGATGCCGGAAGGTGCGACCTTCCTTGACATTGAGTCATTCGAGCCGCTCGATGCGAAGTTCACCACGCTCTAGTATTCGAGAGATATGGGGAAACAATGGCAGTTGAACACATTATTCCATACCTACTACCTACAGCTAAAGAGGGCTATTGAGTATTTTCCTCATATGACGCCAAACACCCTGGACAGGTTCACACCTTTTATGAAGTTCCATGCAGATAGTCACCTTATTTATATCAATGCACGCGCCGATGAAAGTAAAGAAGAGCTTCGGTCCTACTATGAGCTCATAGAAGAGGACCTGGAAGAAATCACTAAGGAATGGCCCACATAGTTCCTTATCTCAGTCGACCAGGCAGAACTGTCCGACCCCGACCTCATTGGAAATTTGGTGGCTACACGCGAAGAGTATGATGCACCCAACAATAGGAGGAAGAAAAAGAAGGAAGATGTACAGGAAATACACAACACATCAGAAGAGACTGCATCTGATTCACCTAGTGGAGGAGGTGGTGACAAAGTGGACAAAGAAGAGAAAGAAGGGGAAGAAGATAAGCAAAAGCAAGGTGAAGTAACACCGCCACAGAACCCCCTTGAAGATGCAGATCCATCTAAGGAAAGAAAGGTTTCCCCCATGAAACCTACATCACGGAAGAAGTCCAAAGCTAGTAAGACAAAGCTACAGACTGTGCTCACAGTCGATGACTTCGATTTCATTATCGCAGCTATATCAGACACCTCGAAAGATATTTTGGAAAGAACTGAAGCAAAACAAGAAGCCATGTATGATAGAATTGAGACAGAGCTAAGAGGTGTAAAAAAATCCCTTCACTCTAGCCACGCAGTGTCTAGTGCGCCCCCACCATCAGATGAAACAAAGTTGGGAGATGACCCTACCCAACTCTGCAGAATAGTTGATGTGATCGAAGTTCACCTTCGTCACGTGCAGGAAGAAAAAGAACAGGCCATAGTGGCCTTGAAGCAAGCACAAGAGGAAGTCATAGAGCAATGTCGAGTTGCACAACAAGAGAAGGATGACCTCCAAACCAAGTTTGAAGAGGATAGAGAGAATATCCAACAAGAGAAAGAACAAATTCTCACGGAGCAGGTTGGAGTTAAAGAAGCAGTCTGCAGAGAACTTCTCTTTGTGACAGGCTTAGAGAAAATGGAGGAAAACCCAGTGAAGAATCAAGTGGCGAAGCTTGCTGAAGCCATTCAACAGCTTCAACAGAGAGTCCCAGAAATAGAGCTACAAACAGTGCCAAGCACTCTGTAAGAAGTGCGAGACCAGAGAGAAGCAACTGCCCGGAGCGTAGCTGAAAGGATCAAAGCAACTGCCTGGAGCGCAGTTGAAAGGATCAAAGCATTAGTCGTAGAAGGTAAACAACTAAGCAGTCGCAATGTGCAGAATTATGAGCGACTTACCGAGGACCCTGAATTGAAGACACTGGACCCTGAACTGAAGACACTGGAGTCACAGCTCTAGGAGGCAAAGTAGCAAGAAGCAACAATACAAGCGCAGTTGAAAATCCTGTCAGCAGTTGAGAGGATGAAAAGATCCCAAGAACAACGCACAACTCAAAAATAGGTCCATGCCATACAAAGCAGAGTCATGGAAGTAACTCAGAA
Source organism: Picea abies (assembly GCA_900067695.1). Taxonomy (NCBI): domain Eukaryota; kingdom Viridiplantae; phylum Streptophyta; class Pinopsida; order Pinales; family Pinaceae; genus Picea; species Picea abies. The sequence goes on along the minus strand of CBVK0100604169.1, from coordinate 9,504 downwards.
GCTCCAACCATTCAAGGATACAACTTGCCTACTTTTTGAGGAGATTAAAGGCTGAGGAGCAGAGATGGAACAAATAGTCACTTCAGTAGAACAATTCTTAGAGGGACCTCTGAACAAGGCCGTTATTCAGGAGTTCGCCAAGCAGTTGGCCCTGGCGAAACAACAGATCGAAGCAGCTCGAGGATTTTGAGGCAGAGCTACCCAGATCAGAGTGACTCGGGATGAGTCATAGGTGAGTGTTGGGGGCCTGTTGGCCCTTGACCAAGTTTTGAGGAACCTTGGTCATGTTTGACCTCTTTTTGGGACTTCAACAGGTTGGTCGAAGGTGGAATTCAAGTCGAAGTGAATATCACGGGATCTCGACCCCTTTTTTAGGGAATTTTTGGGATTAGGGTTTATGTAACGGGTATGGGGATGTCGGCCCATGGGTTTACCCATGTTTAGACCCTTTTTGTAATGTATAAATAGAAATCTAGGCGATGTAAGAAGGGCCGATGTTTGGTGTGGTTGATTCTAGGTGATAAGTATTGTGCTAAGTGCAAGTAATTGTAAGAGGCTTTGTGCTCAATGTATGGTCATCTGTAGTGCTTTGTGCACAGACTGTGTGAGGAGACCTTGTTCTATAACTTGAGGAAAGAGGATCTGGCGAGGTGTGCACACATCTCATGTCCTCTGCAGAGTAGGCTTTTGATGCTATATGCCTGTAAGAAGCTTGACATAAGATAATAAAGAAGAAGAAGCGTTGGTGGACGTAGCCCCAGGTTGGGGGTGAACCACGTATATCTTGTGTTATGTTTGCTTTTGTGCATATGGTTGTTATATTGTTTATGTGATTAATGCTTAGTGCAATAATGTATGTTTAGGTGAATATGATAAGATTAATACCTAATGATGTGAATAAGATGCTATATCTGATCTGTTTCCTTATGCTAAGTGCTTAGATGTGTTAGATCTGGTTGAATACTCTGTTGCTCTGTAATTAGGGTTCTGTCTGCGCTGTGAATAAGGGTTAAGTACTAATGAATGATAAATGCTAAAGTGATTTTCTAGGGTACTGTAATCATAGATCCGTGTCCCATCTAGGTTGTAGACATTGGAGTCCTACAACAACCCCTGCCTCTACCTCAGGTGAGACTTCATCTTCTTCGCAGGTGTTGCCGAAAGGGTTGGTAGTTAGGGTTTTTTTGGTGCACTGTTGAAGCGTTGAACCCTGGGTCTGCCCCTATGGAAAAAAATTGATTACCAAAAATTAGCCCAACCCACTTCGTCATTTGGGAGAAAAGTTAAAATAATCATCTACAGGAAAGTTTGCAACAAATCCTGAAATTGCGCTGCAAACTCTAACAGTTTGATAAATCCAAGTTGTAGGAGGGATGCAACCTGTATGAGGGGGTTTGAATGGTTTCCTAGGAGGTATTTAGACATGAGGTACATGTGTTCTATGACCAAATAAAAGAGCATGACTTGTTTCAAAAATAATTTATCACAATAGACAAGATCCAAAAAAATAGGAGCTAGGTGGATTTTATGTTTCACCTTGTTGTAACAACTCCTAGAGAAAAGGGAATCCAATGCAACCACTTGGGATTCGACCTCTTTAGATTAGGAAGGATTGATACAATATATATAGCAATAGTTTTTTTCAGGAAAGGGTTGGATTCATGATCCAAGAGAGGAGAGAGCTAGAGGAGCAGTTTAGCTGCTTATTTGTAATCCTGAGGGCCTATTTGTAATCAACATTTCTGCCATTAGAGATTCATGAGAGTTTTTTTTATCAATTTTTATTCTTTGTTTTCCATTTATCTTGTCATTTTTTTGCTTGAATATATTGTGGGTTTCGAGGATGATAGCTGCCATTGATTGATGGATTCATGAACAATGGAGGATCTGTTGTAGCTTTCCCATTAAATCATTGTTTATTGTTTAAACAATATTTAATCTATTTTCAGAAAGCATCTTTGTATGATGGATGTTCTTCCTTTTGTCATATTCTCTATGATTCTACCCATAATTATATAAAACCTTTATGGGGTATATATTTTAAATGCCCTTGAACTATAGGATGTTATGACTCCATTCCCACTGGATTGCCTCTGCAGATAGTTTGTTTCACTCTCCCTTCTTACTCAGTATTGTTGATCCACTCAAGTATAAACTTGTTTTAATCATTTATATTCTTATGGGTACTTGGATTGTTCTTAAATAAGTCTAAGAACAACTCCCAGTGCTAACATTTTTTGCGTCATTGCCAGGAATGAAGTTCAAGATATTCCCTGGGTTGTATGACAAAGATTACTATCAGTTCTTGATAGTGATCAAGGATTGGTGACAGAACAAACTACATACCTTTTCACCCGGCGACTCCACTCCATGAAGAAATAATATATTGGTGACTTCATTGATTTAGGATGACAAAGGCCATGGAGGCTATCTTGGAACAAAGGTTTGCACCTCTCAATTTTTCAGTTGTCCCTAGTTTTCCAAATCTAGTGCCTCCTTCGTCAAAATGGATGGATTATCTTCGAGTTTTCAAAGAAAAGAAGGAGGATAATCCTGCCCAACATATTGTTACATTTCATCAATACATAGATCAACTAGGCATACTTCACGAGGATGCATTGATGAAAATGTTCGTGTACTCTTTAAAGGGTGATGCACAAGAATGGTATTTTTCTCTTCTTGCTTCTAGCATATGTTTCTTGAGAGTTTTCCATGTTGTGTTCAACCAACACTGTAAAAGGTACTTTCCACATGAACTACTTCTTGAAGATTTCTGTGAAAATTCTGAATCTCGAGCTCAAAGGACAATAGATTTTTCCTCTTATGATGAACTTTATGAAGGTCTTGTTGAAACATAAATTAAAGAAGAAATTGTTTGTGAAGAAAACATTTTAAACTCTTCTATTAAAGAGGAGATTGAAAAAAATGGTCATGATCTATAGTTTTTAGATCCCTTGCATTTATCTTTCATATTGCATGTTCAAGATCAACAATTTTTAAAGAAGGAATTTTTAGATCTTGAAATAAGTGATAGTCACATGCAAGAAAAAATTGATCATGAAATGGTTGAAGAGATTTTTCAAGATCAAAAAATAGTAGATCATGTTAACCACTGTTTAAATCAACTTGCTTATGACATATTTGAAGTTGAACAATCTTCATTTGTTGGTTATGAAGAAGAGAAAGTATATTTTCAGTAGACGTTTGTTGTAGGAACATACAATGAGCCCATGATTGAAAAAGATTATGAGCAGATTTCTCAAGTTATATCCCTTAATGGTCCACCTTTGTTTGATCACTATGGAGACAGTGATGTTGAAGACCAAGAACAACCATTAATTTGTGAATATCAAAGATTTAATATTTTTAATCGTGAGTCAAAAAGATCTCAGGAGAGGCGGTGTAGTTCCAAAAGGAATATGCTAGATTTGTTTGGTCATAAAGAACAAGTTGAAGATTGCCTTGCAAAACATCAGTTAGATGAGTATAATTGGTCAAAGAAATTACTCCAGCAACTACCACTGGAGATTCGGAAGTCCGCATTCACCATTCTTGTACTTGAATCTGTAGCAAATATGGAACAACATGTGATCAACAGTGATATCATCCTACAACAATTTTCAGTTTTGCAGACAAATAAAATTGCAGAAGATCTAACATTGATGCAATTTCCTTTCTTGGATAAGCTAGAGGTTTTTTATAAGTTTCAAGATCCAATAACAACCTGGATGGATTCGTCATTTCCACAGATCCCAAATGATGCAAGTTTTGGCATCTCATCAATTTGCAGCTATGAGTACATGTATTTTGTGGAATTTTTGTTTTTCATGATACACTCTCTTCATGTCTTCTTACTTAGCTACAAACAAGGATTACATTTCATCAGTCAAATGCTTTTATGGCTTCATTGGAAAGTTGAGTACACTTTATCAAGAAATAGTTCAATTGATTGGAGTAGGAGTACGAGTGTGCATAAATAAGCTTGCCATGCAAGTATTTGGTTTTCAGTTTGAGTACAACATTCAGTTTGCATTTGGTTTGCAACAATCTGTTTTGTTTTCAGAATAAGTTGCAGAAATTTGGAAGGAGGTGAATGACTCCATGCCCAATGGAAATAGCAGTCGGTCTCTGTAAGATAATTTAACTTGCAAGTAGGTGACCAACTATTGAAATCATAATCATATTCAAATGACAGATAAGGCACTGGAACTACAATGTTCTTGGATCCTCACAGGGAGGTCTCCATCCCCTGTGGAGCTAGATGTTAGCACATAGGATGTGTAGGGGTAAAAATATTTTTAAGTTTATAGGTTTGAGTCATAGGGTCGTTAAAATTTTTAGGTTTTGAGTTATTTCTCATGTCAATAAATCATGTTTGATTATTCCATGAGCAATAATTTTGACTTTAGTCTATGTAAGAGCCTTGGTGTTATGATAGTGTTCATCATCATGAAAGAAATAGGGATCAACATGGGTCACACCCTTGGTATTAAACTTATCATTATCATGTGTCTTGTCTCAAAGGGATATACAAAAGGTTCCATTATGTCATTTTCAACTGTTTGAGAGTCAAGTCAAGTGTCAAATATACTTGTTGCAAACTCACCTGAAAGCTCGTAGCGTATCAAGAAGTACCTTATGCACTAATCACACATCATTGTACTTTGGAAATGTGTCAAGAGATATCTCATTGTTTTCAATGCTGTTAATGCATCATGTTCTTCAAGTTGGTTTCAAGAAACAAGTCTAACAATTTGAATGAAGCATGCTGCCATTGTTTTGAAATATGGTGTTGCGAACTAGATGTAGCAGATGAAAGAGGATTGCATGTTTCCAACCAAGGCCCGGTCTAGTTTGTGAGACACCAGCTAAAGTTTCAAATACAATAGGTACCTCTTTTGGTAATTGTGTGATGTCTAAGGGTTTATTTAACTGGATACAACCGTTACATGTTTCTGTGCTGCAAACTGTTACATATTTTTCTACGCTGCAAAGTGTTGCATGTTTTTTTCATTGCAAACTCTTTGCACCAATTAAATCCCACAACATTGGTATCCTAAACCCTAAAACTTTTCAAGTTTATTATATCATACCAAAAGATCAGTTTGCAGCTACCTCTTACAACATTAACCTTATCCACTTTATTTTTGATGATGCTACAAACTGTACGCTGTAAAATTGAGCTGCGAACACTTTGTTTTCTGACTAGACCAAACCCTCCTTGACTGTGATTCACTCAGGTCTGAGGTTTTAATTTTTCAAAGTATTTTTTCTTTTAATATGTGTGAATTCTTGCAAACCTATCATAAAACCTAGTCCAACTTTATGCGTTACGAACTGGTAATTTTGGGACAGTTTGTAGCGAATTAGTACACAACAAAGTCATTTTTTCATCATAAATTCTAAATTCCAATCTGTGTTCTTATGAATTTTTTTATGGAGATGAATCATAATATCATGGAATTTCTGACCAAATATTAGCCCGACCCAGTTCGTTATTTGGGATAAAAGTTGAAATAATCATCTACAAGAAAGTTTGCAACGAATTCTGAAATTTCGCTGCAAACTCTAACAGTTTGATAAATTTGACTGTTACAGATTTGCAGACCCGAACTCCCGCTTGCTTTGCTGTTTAAATTTATGCTCGATTTTGATAACATATTGATAAGCAGCTCCCAATGGCGAGATGTCCAGAAAATCCATTTCGATTTGGATGTACCTCTATAGAGCCCCATGTTATTTTAAGCGTGAAATAAAATCGTGAAATTATTTAATAATATTTTTTGTTTTATTCTCACCGAGGGGTGATAATTATGTATTAATTTCTTTTATATTTAGAGGGTATTTTCTAATATTATTAAATAATTTCACTATGGGATTTTATTAAAAAATATAATTCACACCTTGTCTTTTCACCCCCCCAATGTTAGGTGTGTCTACTTAGCCATCTGTTGGCGTAGGCCTATGGTAGAGAAGAGTCAACTTTGGATCAAAGGTCGAGAACAACACAAAAAATAAGGCATATTGGACCAAGAAGGAGAGCACGCCACATTTTGAGGAAAAGCAGCGCGCGTGACAGGATTTGCGAAAATCCATTGCAGATGTGGACAAACCTAGCCATGTTAGGGTTAGGGTTTTGGAATGTATTGTAAGGGTTTTTAAACCAATTTTGTAGTATACATAGAATATGTAGGATGTAGGTTGAGGTATCTATATCTGGAGCTAGAGTACTATCATAACTTTGGTATCTTGTGGAGTCCTTTATGAGTTTTAAGTCAGTATTTTGGTATGATTTGTAGAGATCAGATGGAGTTGATGTAACTGAGGGTCAGGTTTCAAGTTGTGGAGCTTGGTGCAACCCTGGTCTGCCTCACTACTCTCTATTATCCTATGATGTAATGCGTGCAATGCCCTTTTGATGAAGAAGAAGAAATAAAATAAGATCTTTGTGGACGTATCCCCAAGGGGGGTGGACCACGGTAAAACATTGTGTTGCAATGTGTCTAAATGATTTACTATTTCTACAATTATGATTGAATGGTTAGATAGATGAATGAATGGTTTTAATTTCAGTGTGCACTGGTAATATGTATGCAGAATGAACATTGTGAATGAATGAACTAAATAGATTTGATGAATGGTATGATAGAATGTATGGTTGAGTAGAAATAGAAGTAAGAAGAACAAACCCAATCCCTTCCATGACTACATGCACCTGCATCCTGCAGTCACCCATAAACTATATTGGGTGAGACTGCGTTGTTCACTCTATGCGCAATGTATCCTTTTGGTTTACCAAAAGGACTGATGGTGATAAGGGTTTTGTGGGAGAACTAAGGTAGAACCTGGGTCATCCCATACGCCCAACAAATGGTTCTGTTCTTGTATAGAACTCAAAAGGAGAGCTAGGAAGGGTTTTGGTGAAGAAGATGTAGTGGTAGAAAGGGATGTTCATGCCATTGAATCCTACGAAGCAAGAGATTGAAAGATTCATGGAGACAAAGTAGTTGGAGTTAACGTAGAAAGATAATAAGGGTTCCAAGTATACACCGCGCCAGTACCTGTAGAGGTATGTGTTTACTGATTTACATGAAGCATATTTTTTTTTATTTTCCAGAGTTATTGCAAGAGTGGATATTGAGGTTGAAATATATCCATCCGACTAATCGGATTAGGTTAGTAGTGTGGACTACTGAAAATATCGCGTTGTTCGAAAGGGTTAATATAAATTCACGCACATAGTGGATTTTTGGTTAGACAACATTACTGTGGGGTTTATAATTGAGTTTGCAGTAGATATAACAAATTCATACACTGTTGCAGAGAAGGATTTATTGAAGGCACCTAGAGGGAGGTACATTAGGTATCTTTACACGTCGATCATAATTTAATTACATGATAAAGGTTTGATGACCATGGAATCTGAAAACTAGATCACTCTGCATGCATGGGGGAGTTAGGGGAAGTACTAAGGAAGATATGAGAAATGGAGAAGGATCTGGAGAGTATGCAGAAGAAGGAAGCTGTGGAACCCATCATGATGGATGATGAACAGACCAGGGAAATCATAAGGAGTGTCGGTGTGATATGTAGTGGACGACCCTACCAGTATAAGATGAATAGTAAGAAGAGGGTTGTATTCGAGCGAGAGGGCTTGGACAACGATGAGGAAGAGGTAGAGGATCTTTGCACTACGAGGTAGATTGAGGATATCTTGTGCACCACATATGAGAGGAAAACCAAAGGTCATGGGTCCGACGCAGAAGAAGGCTCTCCATTATAGATATGAATTAGTTTGGAAACCACAACCCCATGTGCGACTATGACAACTGAAGAAGAAAAACAAGTTAACCAACAAGTGATTAGTGGTAGAAGAATGTTTACATGACATAGGTCTAGTGGAAACTAAAGAAAAAGTGTAAGTTCAACAAGTAGTAGTAAAGTATCTACACCATGAGGAGGTGGTAGTTCAACAAATTTCACAATGGAAGGACAATATCAAACTATCAGGTTACCAGAGTCTCGAGGAGATGGGTCAGATGATCCAGAAAAACATTTGTTCATTTGTGAGAAGATATGCGCAACAAAGCATATTACAAATGAGGATACAAAGGTTGCACAGTTGGAAACCACTTTTAGAGACCGTGCATTAGATTGGTACATGCGTCTCTCAACAAATAAGTCAATAGGAACACCTACAACTGTATCATATGTGAAGAGACAGTTAATAAATGAATTTTAGAAGCCAATTTCAGGAGACCAGTTTATGAATGAAATGATAGAGATCAAGCATAAACTAGGAGAATCATTCTGGGAAGTGGAACAAAAGTTCAAGAGACTAAAAGGTAAGTTAAAGTACATTATTTTGATACACAACATAGACATTTTTTTCTAAATTCTTTGTTTCCACACTTGAAGTATCCTTTGAGATAACATAAATTCCAAAGTTAGGGTGAGGCTCTGCAGGAAGCCTTACAGCTAGAGGAAAAACAATACAAGCATATAGATCTAGCTATGGAAGAGCTGAAGAAAGATTTGAAGAACTTAACATTCCATTTGAATCAGAACAAAGGAAAGGAGAAAAGAGAAGATGTCTAGTGTACAATGTGCAGGATATAAGGCCATCACAAGAATGAGTGTCCATTATTTTCGCAATATATTGGAGTGGGTATGCCAACCCCCCTTTAGCTTCAGGAGGACCATGGTGCGAGATTTGAAAAACACATGGGCACGATCACTATCATTACCTATGATGCAGAAATATTAGACCGTATCAAAGAGCACATTTTGTAACTTTGTAATTCAGTTGGACACGAAGACAAGGACTATAGAACCTTGGAGATGATGAAAGAAAGGATTATAGATACATATAGAATATAAGATGACCATGTGATAGGAAAAAATGTGTATCATTTGTAGTATAACACTGCACAACAACCACAATACAATCTCGTGCAGTAGTTTGCAGCACAACCACAATATAAAGTGCAACAGTTTCAAGGGAAACAATAGTATAATCCTGCACGACAGTGCACAACACCACATCAGTACAATAACCCGCAACCACAGTATAATCAAGGAACTCAGTATAACACATCACGTGGAGATAATAAAGACAACAGAGGAGGCTTCAGAGGAGGAGGTCATGGAGGAAGAGGATTTGGAGGAGGTCGAGGACCAATAGTGTGTCATAAATGTCAGAAACTAGGGAACTATGCAATAGATTTCCCACAACCATCTGTGACATGTGTTTGCACTCTTCTCGTCACTGTGTGAGCAAAAAGTGAGTGCTTACATGCCCTGTTGGGCTCTGCAGAGCATGACAGCTATGATGTAAAAGGTTAGAAAGAAACACAACAAAGCTACTAACAAGAATTAAACAAAAACTAAATGAAACTATGAGCATGTGAAAGAAATGAAAAACAAATGTAAATGGACCATATCACCAATGTATAGCTTGATCTTATTGATGAAATCCAAAGACACACAATGGAGAAAGAGGAC